>DVVJ01000731.1:0-13523 GCA_018234505.1 Junonia neildi neildi | reverse complement strand
ACCAGTTGACGATCGCTCGCTAGAGGACAAGCTCAGGGTTAGTGCGACGCACTTTGTTTGTTTTGTTAGTTGCATACGTGCAAGTTTGAATATTTTAATTATTAACGTGGTATTTTATTGTTAATAATGATTGCTATACTAATGATTGCTGTACTATGTATATGAATAATACTCGAAAAATATTTTCGATTCAGAATATACCACACTATTCAAAGGAACAATAAATTATTAACAAATAAAAATTAATAAATGAAAACTGTTAGCGTAAGTAATTTGTAAAGTATCTATTATAATACTGTCATACTTAATAATAAAACTATTTAATAAATGTTTTGTTTCATTTGTCTTCACCTAATGTGACAACCCTACCAAAATAGGTCATAATTTTTGACGTTCTTAAGAAGCTTTGTATACTATATCTACTCTGTGGTAGTGATGTAGGATTCAATCTACAAAATGACGTTTAGTGTAACTTGTAATTAACAACTTGTTAATACGTAACAATCTTAATATCACTCTTTGTCACGCTTACACGGCCATCCGTCACCGTCACATGGAGGCCTCTGAAAATCAGTGCTGGGTTAATATTATGCCAGCTGCAACTGAGAGGTTGTCCACTGAGAGGTTTTTTCTTTGTGTAGATTAAATAAAATTAGATGTAAAATATTGTTGTAAGTTAGTTGTTTTTTTTTTTAGTTATTTATTTTTCTTTCTACGTCATATTTTAACTGTTTATTGTTGTTAAGATTTCTGTATTGATTTGTAATTTTTTTCTTCTTATTTTAACTCATGCGGTGTGATCCAAATAAAGACTATCTATATATCTATCTACCGATCAGACACGAAATTACTTCAACGATCATCCACGAATTTTAATTCGACTCATGTCCAGACATTTCAAATTGGTTGAATATACTTGTCATGATAATTATGCCTTATCTTTAGGAGCAGATACTTACCATTACAAGAATTGTATATTTTGTTAACATTTTGAATGTTAATTTTACGATAAAAAAGTCGAAACATACTTTTAGGTGGCGCACTTGATGCGCTAAAATTTAAATTATTGTTCAAATAATCAGTTAGATTTAAACTTAATTATTACGTTATTAGTTAAAATATATTCGTAGATATAAAATATTAATGTTAACAGTAAAAATTGTTATTTATACTTTGTTTCGTCTTCGAGATTAGTATACCTACTTGTAGTAGCACGATCCATGTGACCTTAACACTAAAATTAAGAAATTATACATTTTTTTTATTTAAGAATAATAAAATTATGGACGCTTTAAATAATTATAATTTTAATCAAGTATTCAAATAACAATCTAGTAGGTAATATTTTTATTTAATGCTTCATAACCAAAATAACTTGACCCATGACTAATAAAAGCAGACGTATAAAACAAAGGTAATTAAATAAACAAAACTGCGTACCAAAGCCTAGTATCCAATATAATTTAAATATAACAATATCGATTGTTTTGAAACAAGGAAACACGAGTGCAACAGATAACATTGTATTGCTAAAATCATTTAAAACCAACTTGATATATTGAGGAAAACATCAGTAACGCTGTTGACTGGAATTTCGAAATAATTTAGATTTGAGTAATTAATGGGGTCATATAATGTTTTAAATTAAAATTTTAAATGATTTGGCATTATATTCTTAAAATGTTTAAAACAGTTACAATCTCTTTTAAATGTTGAGAAGAATGTTAAAATTCTTAAAAACTTATTTTCCCTAAAACCTGATGAATTTTCGATCAAAGGTCATGTTTCCTTAAGTTTATACTTACCTATTAAGGAAACCCCTTATGATGGAGATCTCACCAGGCATCAACTAATTACTTCATTAACAAATAATGTAGCAATAAATAAATGTCGTCGTCGTCGTCGTCGTCGTCAGCCAAACGCAGTCCACTGCTGGACATAGGCCTCCCCAAGTTTGCGCCAAACATCCCGATCTTCCGCAACCCTTATCCAGCCTGCTCCGGGAACCTTGCGTATGTTGTCAGTCCAGCGGGCCGGAGGGCGTCCTACACTACATTTGCCTAGTCCAGACAATACAATTTAGCCACAACCAAACTTAGACACAACTTTGAGAAGGAAGTGGATAGGAGGATTCATTGGTTTGGGCAACAAGCTCCGTTGAGTCCTTACATCGACAATTCCGCAAATTCCGCGTGGGCATACGCTGCCGAGACGTGGACACTGACAATGGGACTGGTCCACAGATTTAAAGTCGCTCAGCGTGCTTATGCTCGGAGTCTCTCTCAAGGATAAAATCAGGTACTTGGTTCTGAGGTTCTTGGTTCTAACCGTGAGAGAATCCGTGAGAGAACCAAAGTAACCGACATAGCTCGCAAAATCAGCAAGCTGAAGTGGCAATGGGCCGGCCACGTCTGTCAGGCAGGACCGATGGCCGTTGGAGCAGACGAGTCCTGGAGTGGAGACCGCGTCTTGGTAAACGTAGTGTAGTCCAATATAATATAGGCACATAATTTTCTGAAAATGTGACTAATATTTCGTCGTGCTTCATAAATTATTTTGTATATTAAATAATATCTCGTCAAAAATGCATGGACCATTTCAAAATGAGTTATAGCTAAATTAGGTAGGTATATATTCCAGAACATAATGGAATTATCAATTATTGATATTACATACATCGGAAACGTATTGCATATTAATATGTGCGTAAACGTCCATACATACTAATAAAATTTTCTGTTTGTAATATTAAAATAACAACTTTTTAATGCATATTATTATTTACACAATATTGATCCCAAAAAAAAAACATTTTTTAAATATATGTCTGTCTATCTGTTTGTTCTGGGTAATATCTGGAACGGCTGGACGAATTCGTAGATCCCTTAAGTAAGAAGAAGTGACATCTGGTTGGTTAGTAACTTAGTACGTTTATTTTCGAAACGTAATTAGGGTTCCGCGCGAAAAATAAAAGCCATTAAAAATTTTTTGACGCGTACGAAGTGGACGGCAACAGCTAGTTTTAAATAACATTATTAAAATTTCCGTATATTTATAATTCCGATTACAAACGAGATTGGTTTTCTATAGGATTACGGATTTAATGTTCACCATTCAACAACAATGCGTCCCTCACGCTTTCCATCAATAATGGACCTCCGTGAATAATACAAAAGTAATCCGGAAAGTTTTAATAAAAATATAGTTCTTTGTATAAGGGTTATTATTAGATTATTTATAAATACAAAATAAAGGCCATTGAAAAAATCAAAAAGCAAACAGCAAACACTAAATAAAAAGTAAACCTTATAGAAGGACCTATATTAAAATTTAATTTATAATTTCTGATTTTCTCTTCTCTAATTGGTAAGTATATTAATTTTTTTATTACAAAGAGTATAAATAAATCACGTTTATTATATAAACAAATCACAAGTTGAACTGTCGTAAGCTTGATGACTAACGAAGGGATTTAAACTTCATAAGCCGGATTAAAAATTTTTCAATACAGAGCAAAATCAATGCATTTCATTATTTTGTCGTTATTATGACGTATTCGTGTTGGTTTTCCGGTTCCGATTGTCAAAGCAGTAACTGTGTTGTAAAAGTGCTCCACAACTTTAATTGGAAGAGAAGTGCAAAACCTTAAATAACATACCTTAATACATCAGATCCCGTTCACAAAGGAAAAAGGAAGCTGGATTGAACATATATTACAAGTAACATCGAAGATCATTCATAATTTGGAATTTACACATAACAAATTGACGGTTAGAAAACTTTATTTTTCATACTATCAAATAGTAAACAAGAACGAAGTTAGTTGCTGACTCATTGACATCCGCAGTGCTACCAACTGAAGAATACGTTTAGTTTCACGCAGAAAAACGTTTGGTTTTTGCTTCGAATAAAATAAGTAGAAAAAAAATTAAGAAAATATAAAAAAAAAATAAAAATTTAATAATAAAAAATAATAATAATAAAATAAAAATAAATAAATAAAGCAATAAAATAAAATAAAATAAAGTACAAATTGTCAACGGCAAAATATGGACGACCAAATGCAACTACTATTTTCAAATTTAAAACTAGAATTGGAGAAGCAAACAACGGCATTGAAAAAATCTATCAAAGAAGAAATAGATGATAAACTGCAACCATTAGTAGAGGAATGTCGACACTTGAAAACCGAAGTAGATAAGTTAAATGAAAAGATTAATCGCCTGGAGTCAGAGAAAAGGGAGAATAATTTGATTTTCTACGGATTCGAGGAACCTACGGACAGAAATAATAATAATATTGTCAAAATGGTAACGACAAGTCTAAAAAGTTCTGGGATTGAAATTGAAGATCGGGACATCAATAAAGCATTCCGTATAGGCAAGTCGAAAGATAAAGCACGTCCTATTTTGGTTAAGATGGTGAACACATGGAAAAGAAATGAAATCTTGAAAAATAAAAGAAGATTACCTAAAAATATTTATGTAAATGAAGATTTTAGCAAAGAAGTGCTAGATAAACGCAGAGATCTGATACCTAAGTTGAAAGAAGAAAGGAAAAAAGGCCGTATAGCATTTCTAAAACACGATAAACTGGTTGTAAGGGACGAAGAAGGTATGTCTCGGGATAAACGCAAAAGAGGAAAATCTACGTCTCCAAATATCACTATCGAAGAAAAAACTCGCCCAAAAATCAATAAAATAAATGCTTTTGAACGAATGTACAGAAATAGATCTCATTCATCATCAGAAATAAATACAAAATAGCAATCAAGACACATCGGTAACCGGATAATCAAACCAAGGAATCAGCAAAAATTTAAAGAGACAACAACAATGAATCTATCTCCCCCAAGCCGGCTGGTCTCCGTGGGGGAAAACGACCAATCCCTTCCAGCTCAAATGACAGACAACAACGTTAGCTCCAGCTCCAATATTACAAAATCAAAAAAATTAAGAAATGCAATTTATATTGCAACTTTAAACTGCCTAACACTTAGAACACATGAAAGACTAACGGAATTAGAACTAGCTCTCTCGAATGTCAACTGGGATATACTAGGTTTAAGTGAAACAAGAAGAGTGGGGGAAGTTATTGAAGATCATAAGGAATATATCTTTTGTTATAAAGGCGAAACAAAAGGAAGCCATGGAGTAGGCTTTATGATTAAAAAACATCTAGAAAAATATATAGAAGAATTCAAAGGTATCTCAGAAAGAATAGCCGTACTAAACATGAATTTGCCTTCATACAGAAATAAATGGTCAATTGTTCAAATTTACGCTCCCACTGAGCAGTATGAAGAGTATGTCAAAGACGATTTCTATAACCAACTGTCGTCAGTCCTACAAGAAACATATAAGAATGTTATTGTAATGGGAGATTTTAACGGCAGAATAGGTTCTCAAAGAGTCGGTGAAGAAAACGTAATTGGTAATTTTGGCTTTGGTAGAAGAAGCAAAAATGGCGAAAGAATAATTAACTTGGCTTTTGAAAACAACCTTATGTTTATGAATAGCTTCTTTAAAAAGAATACAAAGAAAAAGTGGACATGGTTATCTCCAGAAGGATTGTACAAGAACGAGATAGACTACATAGCAACTAATAATAAAAAAGCATTTCTGGATGTTAGCATTCTAAACCAACTGAATTTTAATACGAATCATAGAATGGTGAGGGCAAAATTGAGTTATATAGAACCGAAAATCAGCAGAAATAAATTTAATAAAACAACAAATCCAAAGACATATCAAGATGTAACAAAACACAAAATGAAAGAAAATTATGACTTACAAATACATGAAATATACGGACCACTTTTAAACAAATCGATAAAACCAAAGAGTAAAACTATAGAAAACGAAACGAAAATCCTGATTGAAGAAAGAAGACAACTACTAAAAAATAAAAAAGACAATCAAACAAGAAAAGCCATATCAGAAATAAGCAAAAAAATTAGTAACAGCATTAAAACAGATAGAGCTAGAAAAAGAATAAAGGTTCTAAATTATCACATAAAAAAGACAGGAGGAGTTAAAAAAGCTTTGAAAGAACTAACAGAAGCAAAAGAATGGATACCTAATATTAAAAATGAATTGGGAAAACAAGAGAACAAAAGAAGATCCATAATTCAAATAGCAACCGAATTTTACAGATCCCTTTATAAAACAGAACCAAATACACAGGACTCCATAATAGAACTTGAAGACCATGCTATAGATGATACGCCAATGTTTCTCCCATCGGAAATAGAAAAAGCTGTTCAGAGTCAGAAGAATGATAAATCACCTGGACCAGATCTAATAACTAATGAGTTGATTAAACTTTCTATAACTATACCTGGTAACCTCAGAAAACTCACTGAAATATATAATACTGTTTTAAGATCTGAAGTTATTCCATCACAATGGACCAAGAGTATAATTATACTTCTACACAAGAAGGGAGATAGGGACAACATCGAGAACTACAGGCCAATTAGCTTGTTGTCAAACATATACAAAGTCTTCTCCAAACTTATTTTAAGGAGACTTACAAAGATATTGGACGAACAACAGCCAATAGAACAAGCTGGCTTCAGAGCAGGTTTTTCTACCGTAGACCACATGCATGCCTTAAAACAACTTCTGGAAAAATGTCAAGAATACGGCAAATCTCTCTACATTGCTTTTGTGGACTACAGTAAAGCATTCGATTCTATAACACATGAGTCGCTTTGGAAGGCTCTAATTGAACAAGGAGTCCCCAAAAAATATATACGCCTTATCAGAAATATATATAGGAATAGCACTGCACAAGTAAAGCTAGAAACAATAGGAGAAGAGTTCCCAATATCTAAAGGAGTAAGACAGGGTGATCCGTTATCTCCAAAACTCTTTTCTGCCGTCCTAGAAAGTGTATTCAGAAGTTTAGAGTGGGAAAATATTGGCATAAATATAAATGGAAAGAAACTTAACCATCTCAGATTCGCTGATGATCTAGTCCTCATCACTGATAATGCTATAACGCTCCAACAAATGTTACAACAATTGACAGAAGCAAGCAGAACAGTTGGTCTTACCTTAAATAAATCCAAGACAAAAGTGATGACAAATAGGGAGGCAGTAGACATCACGGTAGATGAAGAAAATATAGAATATGTTAGTAGTTATACATACTTAGGACGGAAAACCAGATGTGTTAGTTTATAAGTGTAACATTTTTTGTATAATTCTTTAATATTTAGTTTCAGCAATAAAGGCTTATATATAATCAAAAAAGGAAAATTAAGTGATTGTAGATAATCGTCTTCTTACCGCTTGCCCTGTAGAATCCTTTATGTTCGAGAAGTTGTCTCAGGAACGAGATAACACGCTGAGTGCCGTATTGGTCCATATCTGGTAAATTGATTTCATCGCAGAACAGGACAAGCCATTTTCCAAGCTGTAACAAAAATAAAGTTTAAGAACTTAATCCGACATACATAAGAATAATATAGAGGAATATTTTATACGTAAAACACCTACCTGTACAGGAGCTAAAACCACTCCATTGGGCGTCTTTCGGTATTCGCAATAGTGGTCGAATGTCTTGAGTAACAGTTCAGGCGTGGTCGCCGATGAGAAGTTGAGACCGACCACTTCCATGTCTGGTAAGGCTCGAAGCGCGGAGAATAGGGTCATGGTCTTACCGGAACCGGGCGGACCACAGAGTACTAAAAATATAAACGTTCATTTGTACTGTAATTTTTAAGCATCAAATAAAAATTACGACACAGACACATTTAAAAAACTTCCGCTATATCGTGATTTAATGATTTTTATAGCACTTAAATATAATTTGAATTGCTCAATAATATTTTAGTATTCAATCATTGAATTTATATATTTTTTTTCTCAACAATAGTATTTCAATTACAGGGCCTTCAAGCCGGATGCACAAAAGATCTACGGTTAACAATAAGAAATAACATGTAATAAGCCAGTCTCCCATACCGAGCGGCTTGTGCTCCGCCAGCCAGGTGTAGAGCAGCGCTTCATGACGGACGGTGTCAAGCGTCGGTACTACGACGTCTGGTGCAGCTACTTTATGCGTCTCCACTTCGATCTGCGGCACCTTCGCCGACCATGGTACCCATTCACCTGTTATGGAAACCTGTACGCAAAGGAAATATACATTAAGATATATTTTTAATAATATTTAGATCGATTTATAAAATACACGGGAACAGCATGTTACGATTGACAAGAATTTAATTTTCATTTACATTAAAACATCTACGAGAAGTTTTTAACTTCGTCAATGTGTACCTCAAAATCGATAATGTGTTGATTTGCTCCACAGTTGGGCAATTGCATCGTGCTAGCCGATCTTATGAAGTCGCCCAATTCGTTGCGGTCCTGTAGAATAAGAGGAAAAGTTAATATGTAATTGATAAAGAACCGATTACTATTCTTCATAAATATTATCAATATTAACGGTACCTTGAGTTTGGCGTCACCAGCGAATGACCACAGCAACGAGTATACGAGCCATTTAGGCACATAAGCCTCCAGTTGTTCATTAGTGACGGGGAAGTCAGGGTGTTGACGATTATAAGCGAGGATGTTCCTAATTTAGAAAAAAAAAATATAAATTCACAAATAGAATACACAAATCGTCAACAAAATGTTTTGGATTTTATACTAAAATCACGAAATATTCTGAAATAAAACTATTTACCTAACACCTCGATTCAACATAGAATGCAGAGACGATAACGCTCGGTGGCGAGTGAAGTCCATGATGTGATCTAACGAAGCGGCGCGTTCCAAACATTTCACTACTAAGCCGTCGCCATAGAACAGAGGCTGCAGGATAGCTGCCACGTCACGTTGAGTCTAAAAAGTAATGTCTCTTGTAAATATATACATACACCTAACTATACTACTATTTTGTATTGACTTTTATTCAATGAACAATCAATTAAAAATCTTAATTTACCTGAAGAGCGGGTGACAAAATATTTTCAGTGGCATTTTGATCTCCACCAGCGGTCGGTGCTGCCATTACAATGCTGAAGGAATCCTCTTCACCATCCTCTAAAGGTATATTCCTCAATCTAAAATAAGATGCACAAGTTAGTATTACAATTCCTAAAATTTAAAAATAAATTGTGAATAAAATTTTTACCTGAGTAAATAATTTTCGAAGATCATTTCCGTGGAGAGCACGTCTTGTGAGAACCACACCATGCCGCAACGCGACACCGTGGCTAGGGTTGCGTATTTCAGATCTTGTACCTAATAAATAATATTGAGTTGATATACTTTTCAATTAAAATGGGTTGTTATTTTTAACATTACCACCCTTTAAGTAGTGGGACATTTTAAAATATAGATTGGTTTTAAGAAACTGTAGATAGATGTGTGGTTTTATTTAGATAAATTTCTTAATTTACACAAAAATAATTATTGTAAATTACTAAGTTTTGATTTCTTAAATGAACCAACCCCACCCCACTCATATAGTTTCTAAATGTCATATCATGTTTCCATTTCAATATTTAAATGATGACAGCATAAATGCTACATAGTGGCTGCTAAAAATTATTATAGTTGCAAATATATAGAAACAACACTCGGTGTCCACGTCGCCGTCGAAGATGATCCATTGACGCTTGTTGATCTCACCGCGAACATTGTTGATTATATTACGATATGTTTATGGTATAAACTCACCTCAAACATGACGCGCACGTTAGGCGGTAACGACAGTCGCTCGCCGTTAGGCAGTGTAAGCAGTTTGTTGTCGTCCAGCACCGAGTTGAGGTTCTCCACCCACTCGGGGTCCACGTCGCCGTCGAAGATGATCCATTGTCGCTTGTTGATCTCGCCGCGCACGTTGTCGATTATCTTTCTGTTATTATAATATTATGGTTAAATTAGGCTCAAATTACCAAAAGGTTGTTTTCTTATTGGTAACCGCATATTAGCAGACATCGGCTGACCCATCAGGTTTAGTCTTCTTTTTTTTTAAGAAGATAAATTTTCAAAATCAGTAGTTGTCATATCCATACAGGTATATTTTTACTTTTAGTAAATATATTTATTAGAGACGGGCCGACTAGTCGGGAACGCCGACTAATCGGTAGTTTTGCAACCGACTAATCGGCTAGTCGGCAAAAGCCATAGTCCTATCCCTAATATATTTGAATAGTTTTATAAAGTTACTATTAAATTATACTTCGGTTATTAACAGTAAAATATATATTTTTGTGTAAATGGCACAATGTGCCATAATCACTAACCTGAGTATATGAGTAAACAATCCGTCAGTCCATTCACGCGTATTAGGATCCAGCACACCGTACAGGGTTTCCTTTGACATTGCCTTCGGATCGATGACGTGGGCAACACCTTCTACTCCTTCAAACCTATAAAAGTAGAAAATAATTAAAATCTAATTGAAAACGAAAACGTGCTATATTGTTCTTAAAATAATACTTACCGCTCTAAAGCCTTAAGCAGTACACGCCAAGCCGTAGATTTGCCACTTCCTGAAGGTCCGACCATCATCAGACCATGATTCAACTTGCAAATTTGGTACAGTTGGAGAACCTGCACATATCATACTCGAAATGAGAAATAACTCTTATGAAATATCTGATACGTAAATCAGTTTAATTCTGTTAGAAAAATTTATACAATTATGTAAAATTCAATTATGATTATATGTGAAGTAATAGTTATTCAATAAGGAAATGTATAGAAATACTTTAGTAATCTACTAAGCAGATCGATAAAATTTTGACTGAATAAATTTAAAGGAAATTATGATGTCTGTGCAATGAAGAGGAGTGTGTAGCAACAAAACAACTTGTGTGGTGTTCGTCACTTAATATATAAATTATAGTATGCGCACATGGACGTATGTGTGTATTGTGTAAAACAACATTTAAATAGTGATAGCAAAGAAGAAGAAAATTATTTAAATTCAAAAGTTGTGTACAGAACGACGTTTGTTTATGTACAATCACTTTTGTATTTGAGTAGAGCTGCCAGCAAATATTACGATACTTTTTTGACTTAAAAATTCAAGATAATTAAAACAGAATTACGAGCACACCTCATATACAATCTGAAAGTAGAACCCAAACTAATTTACTAAATTTCTATTTTTTTCTGGCAGCCCTATCAGATCCCAAGGTAAGAAGTCACAGGCAATGTTTAGAAGCGGGCGTCAGCAACACAACACAGAGGGGCGGGTATGGGAGGGACGGTCACACGGTCACAAAGCCGGCGGCGACTGACCTTCTCGATCCACGTGCTGTGCTGCGCGCGCGAGGCCGCACTGCGCCTCTACGACGTTAGCGGGTTAGCATGGAAACCATATGCGGTCACACTCTTGCACCGTATGCATGCGGGGACTGCGCTTTCTACCGCATTTACGTGCTACCATTTGTCGGTCTAATATAACCCAGTATAAAACGCAGTCCCGTGTTATCGAACTTAATTATTAAGCAAATTTGTTATAAAACGTTACTTCCAATTTTCTTATTGTATGGTTAATGAATGTTAATGCTACGAGTTAAATATCTCAGGTACCATCACCGATCATCTTGCAGTTTTAATGACTCCTATCATGGCTATGAATGGTCACTTTACACACATTTTATGGCGATGAGTAAATAATAATAATAATAGTGCTCCTTTAAGCATTTTTGGATTGTTACGATCGGTTTAACAATGAGATGAATGACTTTTTCGCACTTAATTAGCTAATTGTTATATCCTTAACCAAATTAGTCAAATTATTTTAAAAAATATTAATATCAAAAACCACTGCAATCATTATAAGTACCTATATAAATCAAAAAACAAAATTTACCTTTTCCATCCAAGTATTGCCCTGTTCATCGCCTTCACCACAAACCAAAAATTCTTCTGCGCAAACTGCGCGAATCTCGTTCTTTAAACCTAAAATTTATCATTATTTTATTATCAATAACACTATAAAACTATAGCACCTTGTATGATAAGAAAAAAAGTATGTATAAATAACTGACCAGTCATTTCAGCCCTAGTGTAACCAACGTTAGGGAAGACGTCGTTCAACAAAGAGAACAGGAGAGGGATATCTTCAGCCACAAGCTTGGGCACCATGGTCTCACAAACGGATTGAATCAAAATATCTTGCTCGGGGAGAGATTCCGCTATCGATGCCTCGTCGGGAGCTTCTGTACCACGCTCAATTAGATTTTCCTGAAGTAATAAGAGGACATAACTATGTTATATGGAGGACATAACCATGTAATAAAAGTATTTGTGTAAAGAAATGTCTTTAATACCTTTATCTTTTGAATACGATCACGCTTGACGTTACCAGCAGAAACGAGTACCGACTTCAGAGCTCGCAGACCGAAATCGTAATGAGATTGGTTAGACAGCTGTTCATCACAAAGTCTGAAAATAACATTTAAAGTTTTCAAAAATGTTTAGTTATAGTGGTTCATAAAAATGATAACAAATTAAACAAACAAGCATTATTTTACGAGCCAGTTAATTACCTTTGACAAAAGAATTTAATAAATAAAATATAGTAAGTTTTGCTCACTTGAAGAATGGTACAATCTTGCAGGCCAGTTTCTCTGCTGTCCTGAACCCTTGGCTGAACAACATGACTTCGGCAATCAGTTGCCTATCAGGCGTGGTCATGGCCAGACTGCGGAACAGTTTCTTGAGGTTATCAGGCAGGTTGGAACGGCCCGCGTAGCCAGGGTTCATCGTGATGAATATGGCCATGTCTTGGCTGACTCGCACTTGCTTGCCTACTAACTCCACTGTTATGGATTTAGCTGAAAAAAAATAATCATAAGTTACAATCAAATAATAATATCCTATCATAACAATGTAGATGTAAGATAAATCTTTTTTTACCTGTATTGTCTCCTTCTTGGTGACTCTTGAGTGCTTCTTGAATGGTCTGCACTTGTTGTGACACAGCCGAAAGCATTCTTTCTTCGAGACGATTGAACTCGTCGAAACAACCCCATGCACCAACCTATATTGAGCGAAATAAGACATAAATAATTGTAATGATATTAACCTATGCCAATATAACTAATTTTTATATTTTTAGGTACCTGGCAAAGACCAACGAAGATTCTTCCCATGGCCTGGAAGTCGAAGGTTTCGTCGCAGTTGAACACCAGTACGAAGCGTCCGAGTTGGTTGCCGAGCGCTTTAACGGATTCGGTTTTACCAGTTCCAGCAGGACCTGATTATCAAAATAATTAATTGTCAACAAAATTTCGAGTATGCTACAAACTAAAAAACTTACAAAATAAAAGATATTTCATAAAAGTAGGAAAATAATTGTTTTTCGTACACTTTATTTATGTTATGTTTAATGATAATTACATATTATGTAGCAATGGAGAAAGTAAATCAGATTTTATTTAAGTTCTTACCGAACGGAGAGCCTCCAAGCCTAGCCTCCAAAGCCTGGGTCATGGTGAGATAGCAGCGATCTGTTAGCGGCGTTTGCACGAGGCGGTCTTGTAC
>DVVJ01000730.1:0-13531 GCA_018234505.1 Junonia neildi neildi | reverse complement strand
GGGTCCGGGGGAGACTTGTAGGGGGGTGTTGGGGGCTTCCGAAGGGAGGGGGTTACGGGGGGGGGGGGGGGGGGGGGGGGGGGGGGGGGGAAACTGGGTACTGGTGGTGGATCGCCCCCGCATTCGCGTCCAGGCTCTCGGCGCGTCCGACCGCGCCTTGCTCGCGTCCCTGATTTATTACGCGTCCGTTTGTATTTACTAACTTACGCTGAAATTGTTCTCAGAATTAGGCTTTGAAGGTTTGTTGTGGCTAAGAAGTGATTTTGTGGTTGTTCTTATGTTAAGTACACGTCTTTTTGAATTATATATTATATAGTGTTTTATAATTTAAACTATGCTAGTGTTGGTATTGAAATAATCTAAACAAACTGTTGCACGCAGTTTTACACGCAAGTTTTCGAAAAGTTTATTTTAAGCTTTTAGATATAATGTTATTTAATTTGTTATTTAATTTGTTATTTAATTTGAATGTTATTTTTTAATATTTTTCTTATCAATAATTATTTACCGTGTGCGTCCAAAATGTTTGTTGTTTTTCGTTACATAGATTATTATTTACATCACATTAACGGACTAGGTCAGTGTCTCGAGCTTAACGCGCTAATCGATCGTCTCTATTTATAAAACGTCATCTCATGATCATTTCTCAACATCAAGCTAGCTTTCAATCGGACACCATCTGTAATTTTTCACGCGTCAGACAGTTTATCTTTCTTTCGCCCACTAATCCTGGCCGGGTCTTTGAGATGTTGAACCCTCCATAATTAATTTCACTTTTATCCTTATCAATGCTTTGATTAAGATCTATTTTCCAAAACTTATATTTGAGTAACGCAAAGTAAGTAAGTAGGTATAATACATTTTTTTACGTCTTCAAAATCTAATGATACTTTTAGATTCAAATCTTTTAGAGTTAATTGATGTAAGCAAAGTGAAATGTTTAAAATTCGCTGTAATGTGATACATGCGAAGTATCATAGTTGCACACGAATGTAGCTTGTACCATAGTTGTAAAATGTAATGCCGTCTGGTATGGTTCGTTCTACTCTACTTGCTAGGCATGCGGCCTCACTGCAAAAACCGTAAAACCGAGCTTTCGATCCGGACCCTCTAGTTTCCACCTCTGATAGCCCAGTACGCTTGCGTACAAAATTACGTATTAACAAGATGATAAATGCACATATATTTGTAAATAGTATATTAGATGGGATGTTGCGGCATCAAATTTTAAGCCGAATCAAACTATTTAATATTTTACCGCACTGCAAGGACTGTTCTTGAAATTATTTAGGTACTATATATTTTCTTGTTTTTCCATACTTAATTCGTTCCGCATTAATATGTAACTGAGTCAACAACAAAATTAACTTTGCAAGACTAGAATACTAAATTAGTTTCCAAACTCGATTGTACTGTTCTATCATAAAAGTAAAGGCACACATAAATACATATACTATTAGCGAGAAAAGTACTTCGACGAAATATGGTTAACAGACTTTAACGAGATTTGCAACTTTCTTAATACGTCCACGTCAGCCTCACTTTGCCGCAAGAGTTGAAAATGTGTAAAGAATCTATGCTACGTTACAACGCGTCTGGGAACGTATCGTAATTACTTAAGAATATATTAACTTACTACAAGTAGGTTCGAAATTGATCAATCGCGATGCTGTTACCATTTCAAACATTTCATCATCAAGCGAACATGTACTAATGTAAAAATAACTGACTTCAGAATAATCTTTTATGCTCTTTATAAACCTTGATGGTTTTATTACTCATCTTAACCACGAGTCTAAAATTAGGCCCGATTCAGCGTAATAAATTAGTAATATGGACAAAAGATTCATAGTAAGTTGATATTTATAAATAGTGAGAAAATCGCTGATAAAGTTCTTCGCTTTAAAGCTCCACCTAAAACCGCAATTATCACGGAATATACTGTCTCATTGTTCAGTAGCAGACAGATAGCACTTTACAAAACATTGGTTGCCTTCTCTCCGTTCGGAATTACCCGACTTGCAATGGTACTGTCGTTTTTGTTTTTCTGCTCGGAAAAAGATACCGTCATTAGGACAGTTAAGTTCCTTGCAAGGTTGTGAATTTACTTTTTTTTTTTTAGAGAGATCGGTCAATTTGATGATATATCTCGTGAATTACAGTTGTATTCAATATGATCCCTAACTTACTATGTACCTATGTTTACGCCAATAATTAGAAGAAAAAAAACTTGTCTCTTAACGCTATGAGTATACAAAGATAACAAAAAATTAGCACAATTAAAACAAAATTTGTCACTGAACAAAAATGACAAACTATGTTATATTAGATAAAGTTAAATAAAAATATTTTTTGGGACAATAGGCGCACAGATAAAGTAAAACGATAAACGGCTTGAATGTACAATGACAGACGAATAATTTAAATGTTTCAATTTCATTCAAATTGACACACTGACCTTTGCCTAAAGTCAAAAGGGTACTAATATGTACTAATTAAATTGACGTAAGGCACACTTATATTTTGTCGTGGATACATTTTAATGACCAAACGGTGAATACGTTTTATTTCAATATTTTCTTTCTAATAGGTATGTGTATATACGATAGCAAAAAAAAAAGAGAAATAAAAAGTTTAAATTGTATGAGCAATAATATTCGTGGATGATAATGTTAAACTTTATAAATCCAATAAAATTTTCATCATACATATGCTTTGCACCTATTATATTATTAGTTAATTAACTTCAAAATATTGCCGTTTCGTCTTGGGTCCGTTTCATCGAAAATTTATAGCAAATTAGGCGTGGCTGACAGAAGGAAGAGTGATGAGTGTGAATTTGACAGAGAATATTAATTATATTGTGACCTTTTAAACCTTAATAATATTATACCTCTCTGGGGATTCAAAATGTAAATAGTAAGTCATAATATCGGATCAAATTAGAAAAACCACCTACTTAGAAAACCAGAATATTTGCCGAATAAACCAACAGACTAAATTAAGATATCTTTTTCGGTAACTCGAGATAGATTTTGATTGTACCTATTATTTGGGCTTAAATAATGGGAGGACTAGACTAGACAACTTAATGTAAAATTAGAAATACACTTTATGTAAATTTTATTCGGTACTTTTTAAAGATTTATTTTAATACCTTAAATAAAATCTGTATATTTGATAAAACAGAAGGGAAGACTTTATTATTATCGATTCGAAAAAAATATCCTTCGGATTTCTATCGTTACTTTACGAATAGGCTGCCTCATCTTGTCGATACAATCAGTCTTGGTCGAAAACTTCGCTCATTTGATGCTCAAGGAAAGACCTATTTCGTGAAACAAGTTTTTCAGCTTAACTCTCGAAAACTTTCCGTTCAACGTTTAACTCAAAATTAGAATACAGTTGGTTCGAAGAGAGAAATAATAATTTAAACTGACTTAATGTGCAGTTTCTTATGTTTGTATTCTACGTATTTTTTCACAATTGTCATTACAATTTTAATATAAACTTATTTTTTTTCTGTAACCAGTTATATTCTTATTATTTTGTTTTACTTCATGTAATTAATCAATTGTTTTATATTAATTAAATCCTCATTCTTCTTTACTCAAATTCTCAAAAGAAATTCTCAAAGGACAAAGAAATAAGTGTTATTCAGTAAATCTCGTTTCTTATGTCCATGATTAATTTATAATTGAATTGCTTATTCTATGACAGTTCAGAACACGATATACCTATCAAGCTTTGAGTAATATCCTTTGGATGATTCAATGAAACGATGACGATACATTTACATTGTGTATTTAGAATTCGATGATAATACTAGCCTTACGAATAAAAATAATAAAATATGTATAATACACATATGTATTTGTATACGTTGCTATTATTTTATTTCGTTGCTTTGCTTTTATTGTTCGAAATTGAGAAACCATAATGATGATCACATCACTCAAACATAATGTTGATGAGGAAACGAAAAAAACATTATCAGAAATAAGTAAATAGTACCTGCCTACAAATATGTTATTTATATAGTTAAATAGGTACTATAAACTAAATACTTATTATATCTCCGTAGTGAATACGAAAGCCTTCTTTGCGGAAGTTCTGTCGTGTCATTTTGTCTGTCTTTCTGTCATTGGTTCCGATCTATCTCTTTCTTTCTCCCTCTCAAAGGTTTTCCGCTTTTGTACTAGAAAGCTTTAATTCGACATCAATCAAGAAGACAAAATGGTACCAAAAATCTATATTTTTTAAGGTAACTTCCTTATACTTATATAAAGTTAGGACAATTTTCTTTCTCGTCTATTCCAGTGTGGGCTTTGTTGAATACGTCCGTTTAAAATATTGTGGGCGTGGAAAAACCCATTTTTTCGTATGATGATCTCTTTCCAGAATATAAAATCTTATTAGATAGATAATTAATAGATAGATAATCTTGTTAGAGATAAGTTATCCCATGTACAATTTTTTTCATGTTTATATTTTTCTGTCTATTTTTGCTTGGTAAATAAATAAATAAATAAAATCAAGCGTCCTACCCCACTTAAACCGTTGCAACTAAAATGTTATAAATTTCACGATACCAGAATACTTATCTATCTATATAAAACGAAAAGTTTGTACAGGTAGCTAATTGTTGACCTACTACTACCTACCTACTTGTTTACGAAAATTCTGCGGAGGAGTATGAAATTTCAATTTCACAAAGCTAATATTATTTCATATAATTTGCATTATACCTATATGTACCTACGTTCAATTAAATAAATGAAACTTATTTACACAACGACACTCATACATACATAATATGTCTATAGTCCATACCTTTGTATATTATTAAATCTAGGTACCTACTATCAGTGAAAAAATTGTGTGGTCAAGCTGTCAAATTCAAATCATAAAAAAATTTACATTTACATTATTTAAAAAGTAAAAGAAAGATGTCCGCTATTATATGATTAATGTGAAGGAAAGATTACTTTTAAGAGGCACATTTTTTGAAGTCTGCATATTTTCCAGTAGTTTTAAATTTTGTTCATACATACAACTCTCACTATAACTATTATATCATCATAACATACCTACGTAAATAAATTTATTAATATTATAATTTATTGAAGAAAAAAAAACTTAGCCACACCTAAACCTTCATTTCCTATTTGCCCAAAGGTGAATGTACAGTGAATGTTTAAATTGATTTCAGTAGTGTACAAATAAGTTTAAAAATGACAATGAACATGTGGTTGGTGCTTTGGCTAACGTTTTCTGGTTTTTTGATGAACGTCAATGCTTCAATATACGACGACGACTATGATACCTATACAAGGACCTACGATTATGCTGCAGCAGGTAAGTTTATTTCACCAAATAAACAAAACTAAATTGGCTTTGATGGTATAAGACTAAAATAGGTTAGGCACATCAATCACAAATACGAATTTTCGATCGGACAGTCCATGCTGATTGCAACGCCAGCTGTTCAAAACGTTAGGAAATTGAAATACCAAAGCTAGATCTAATTCATAGTTTAATCCTAGTTAATCCTAGTAGTATAATCACCACTGGAACAATTCATGTTTGTTCTTGTAATATCAAGGTATTAAAAAATATTTATTTTATAGTATAGGTAGGTATATGTACCTACCTATCCGTTTTTATGTTTTTAGAATCATAATGCCAATTAATTTGACATTATGATTGTAAAAAATGAACTTTATAGAAAATATTTCATATTTAGATTGAGAACAAATCAAAATTTAGACTACTAAACTACTGTTATTGTTAAATAGCTATATTGATTTGAGTTATTTATTACGACATCTACTTAGTATGTAATGTGTCTAATGTCTCTCTTACCTATCTCTATTTTCGTTCGACTAATTAAGGTCAGAAACTTTAATAAATAGTTGTACAGGACCTTAATATAACTTTGTGTTATTCTTGTCAAAACTTATGTGTCTAAGTTTTACTTAAAGAACGGCGAGGAAGAAACACGTTGCTTGTTAAAGTTGTAGACGAAAGACCCGCTCTTGTTCTACTCATGCAAGTTTTGTAATGAGCTCTTTACATAGGTTTGCCTCGAAAATTATTATTTTCCTCAAAGTTCAGAATTTAATAATATTTTACATTCCTTTAATATCTTATATATTATCTTCTGATCTTGCCTCAATTATGTCAACGTTACGATTACGAGTCGTTTTGTTAAATGTGCAAAGTTTTTTTTTTTGTTTTTGGTATAATTTGAGATGTCGTACATTTGCAATGTTATGAGTTATGACATAAGAGAACACTATTCTATGTATAATGACGAATGTTCGAGGATACACGGCTAAGTTATGATTCCAGTCTTGATTGTTGCTGAAACAATTTAATTCTGCACTATTTGCATGTTGCTACACGAACTTTCGTTGTGAATAAATTAACTACTATGGTAATAGAAAACAAATTCAACTAACTACAACTTAGGCTTTATCCGTGTCTGAATTAGTACATTAATAAATTAAAATAATGTACCCAGATTTTTGAAATGTGATTGTAATAATAATATATAAATTAGGTCGAAGAACAAAATTAATCGTTAGCTATAACTTTTCAACAACTTGTAAAAGATGTTGATTTTATTAAAAATTTGACATTTAATTTGTTATAATGATGTTGAAATGAAACGTAACAGTAGATATTATTATAAATTAATTTACATTTATTCGTCCCAATGCTATAGTTTGAAGCACGCAACATGCTCTCTATTAGAGTGTGCTTCAAAGCTGCAGTACCTCGGTAACGAATGCACTCATCGCCATAGCCTTGCGAGGACGGCCCAGTAATACAATTTCTCGCAACTTCGAAGCTACAGCCATCTTGGGGACAATTTGGCCCAATACTTGCATCCCGTTTCGACATTGCTTAGAATATTCGAGAGAATAGAAACGGGTTCGGGTTAATTGGTACGAGATTAGATTGTCAATGTTACTTTCTATAGATCGACGAAGGGCGTTGAATAAATAGAAAGAGCATTTTCAAATGTAAGGTAAAATCCCAGCTTTTTCTAGTTTTAGTCATGCAGTTTTTGTGCAGTTCTATTGAAAATGTAAAACTTTTTGTAAGCACATAGCTATGTGTATGTAGGTATATAATTGTGGACGTACCTACCTACGTATACAACTGGATTATCTAAACCTTTTAAATTAAAAGTGACTAAATTCGTGTTGTTTTAGTAACAAGCCGAAAATGTAAAAATAGTAAGATCCTTTCATTCAAAACTCTTAATTAGTCTTCAAAATTTCGTAGAAAAAATGTTTCGAAATAGTCGTAATGAGGGTAAAGTACCAAAAGAGCCTTTTTGATCTATACGACGGCAAACGATGTTCGACTTTACGTTAATTAGATCGTTTTCAAACGATGATATTACTAAATATGAATGTTAGCAAAGTCTAAGCTTTTATAAGTAAGTATATATGTTTACAAAATACATTTTTTATTTGATATTGCATGATACATGCCTTAAAATGGAAATCACATAAGATTTAATGTACTTCAAAACAATGCTTATGAATTCATAGGCTTATAAGTTGTGCAAGTACATAATATGTATGTACATAGTGACAATGGACTTTGTACGGAGTGAGGTAATCAAAACGTCAATAGAAACTATCTCTCGGGCACCCAAGAAGTGGATAATAACATCAATGGCTATCGCAAAACGGGTATCGATGCCTCAAGCAATTTTACGGAGGCAATTTCTGTTGCTATTTCTCGTCAAAGTGATTTCATCTAGCTAAAGACATATAAGGATCGCAAGGGTATCTAAGGGCTACGCTGTAAAACTAATTTTCATCAAAAATACTTCAGCACTATCTAACTTTACGATTATCTATATGGTATAAGAATACGCCATTTGTAAAGAACTTTGTGAAGAAATTTAACACCTTAAAATTAAATAAACTTTGAAAATAGTAGTTTTGTGGAATAAGATACGAATCTTATTTCTGAAAACTAACTCCTTTAATAGGAAATTCAAGAATTTCGCGTCTGTGTTTGGATAATTGAATATTAAAATTATTCACTCACTTTAGCTCTAAAATTGGTATTAGGTTAGGTTGGGTTATATTTCGCAGTGACAGCTAATATTCTGTAAATAAATAACGAATATATAATCTCCGGCTAACTCGGTTAGTAATTCAGCCGGTGTCAGCTTTAACAAACTGCGCCCCTGCAATGCGACCATTGGAGGTATTTACCATTCTGATAATGGGACCCTATATCCGAGGGATTAATTAACCGTACACTATCTCTAATCTCCTTGTTCTATTGGTACGGCTTAAACGGATAACAGAGTAAAGCTAACTTATTTGATGTGACTACAAGGTAGATTACATTATTTGTTTTTATATAAGGTATTTACAATGATAATCCACAGTTAAAGAACATTTGTAACGTTTATTATTTCGATGCAATTATAAGAAAAGTAAGATCTTCGATTTTAAAGTTCATTTAAACAAAAATATGAGAATACATTAGTAAATAAAAATAAACATCAAGAATGCGTAGAATAAGTTGAAAAAAAAATCTTCAGAAGACCTAAATAAGTATAACAATAACAAGTTATAGTTTTTGTTTCATTTAAATATTTATATTATTTATCACAGTTTGGTAGAAAATTAAAGTTGAAGTTTGGGGTTCTAACCCTCATTTCTCAAAAACTAATTACTTAAGTTGGGTATTTGAAAATTTGTCAAAATTTATTTTCAATGTATAGCACCATAATAAAGGCCACCACTTTCTAAAAAGAAGCCAGTGCAGATTTTCTATGTAAACACGCCAGACCCTTTGATATATCGTTATTTATTATTTAAAAAAAATAGAAAGTGTAAAAAGTTTCATTTCGAGAACGTAAATCCACAATTTATAAGGATAGGGGACTTGATCACGCTAGAAGTTAATTTGCATTTAGGATGAAAAGCGTAACATAATACAGGGGTTAACAATGTAAACTCTACACTACAACGTACTTCAGATATTAACTTTGATATTAAAGTTCATAAGTTTCGCCTATAAAATATCTTGAATATTTCCAGACATACCCATAATATCTCTCAGAGGATCACCTGCACGTAGTTATAAAGGCAGATTTTTATTACTCGCCGCTTTAAATCCCATAGCAAATGAGGGTAAGTAAGTATATGAAAAATTCAGGGATTTCCTCGTTGGGCATGCCATTTCCCCATTCACTAAAGTCCAGAAGCGGAAACTTATTTTCATCGCAGTATGCAAACGTCAGTTATGAAAATTTCATTATACTTAGAATCGATTCTAGCGTTATGTAGGAAGAATTTTTCGTAATATCACGTGAATGTTGCGAGTAAACTGTGTGGGCTTAAGTTAGTGACACATTTTGTGAATAATAAAATAAATTAATTTAAATTCATAAAAAAATGTTTAATGGCGCCAAAACGAAAACGGAAATGTCAATTCTGTAAAAGTAAAAAATAATCCGAGAGTAAAATAAGAAATATTTATAAGGAAGAAGTATAAATAGATTACTGAAGTGAAACTCGGTTTGTGGCAATCTTTATTTCTTTACTATATATTATGTACTCGTAGGTACTGATATTACCTTACAATGTTTATGGAACAAATATTTTTATTGCGTAATTGCGTAATGTTTCATACGATCCATTTTTTTTATATGAATGTTTCTATAAATACTAAAAGGGCCCGTAGTAACATTTATATAAACAAAACCAATTTATTTCTAATTCAAAAGAAGTAATCCCACAAAGGTATAACCACAATAAATAACGATTCCAGGAATATCTCGCTATGTCTGTTTTATGCAAACAATGCGTTGTATGAAATAGCAATCTCTGGATTCTCTGGTGGTATACTCGAATTTATTACGCGGGTTACTGTAAAAGAGCTACGCAGTTGGAGCTCCAGTTATATTATTCGGAGGGTGTACGTTTTGCTTACAAATTGCTCGTCGGTGCGTGCGAATCGCTCAAGATAAAGCAGCTGATATTATTCTATGTAACAAGTAAAAGTTAATTTAAAGAACTAAAAACCTGACTGACATCAAAATGCTGATTTTTGCTGACTCTGTAAGATCTTTTACGCTCAGAGAAATACGAATGCCATCTCACACTTCATTCGAAATCGGTCAAGCTGCTCAGTATTTAAGCTACTGATCACAGTGGAACGTAAATATTGCTTATATGTACTTTTCCGAGCAAAAAACATTAACGTCCATTTTGGACAATCGGGTAATAAGCATACCTATAAACTGGCCGCTATATTAATTTCATTACTTTGCTTACAGAGACCCGAACCTGCACATCTGCTGAGTTTCGATGCAAAACGGGACGGTGCGTGCCGTTGTCTTGGCGTTGTGACAACGAAAAAGATTGCTCCGATGGCTCAGATGAAGAACCCGGCACTTGCAGTAAGTTAAAATTTATTTCTGATCATACAAAAATGATAATTGTTCGAAACAATATTTATTTAGAAAAAATTATAAATATTTAAATTACCGACTATTTCTATATTTCATTTCATATCTTAGATATTATATACGGATAGAGAAGCGTAGGTAGTTTCATAAATAAACTTGCTTTGTCAATATCAACTATTCCTGAGCCTGTATAAAAATAGACCACCTGAAAGTCGGACTACAAAATTTAGGCTTTAAGGTTGTTAGGGTATGCTTCCATTTGTTTTTAAGAATTTGAGAAAAAATTTAGTATTCGAAGTTTCATTATAAAAAAATCTTAACTAGTTACATTTTTAATATTCTCAAAAAATAATTATCTAGCAATTTATGGAAGAAGTTTTAAGGTAGCAGTTGTCCTTAGCGGGGCTTCCGATGTGGATTAAAATCTTAATTACGGTTCGGAAGTTTCCCGGATTAATATTATATAATCTTTGCCCTTTCCTCCGCCTTCTTTCAGTTGTTAATTGTGGATTGGATATCCATTTTATACGTCGATATATATTTTCATTTGGTTTGGTTATCACAATATGCCTAATGATAAATATTAAGTTTGTGTGTATATAAGTATCAGAATAGTTGCTTATATAACTATGAATGATAGGTTCAAAATTATTAAAAACTTAACATATTTAATAATATTGCCGCAGATTTATACCACTTTTATCAAGAAAAAAGTCAACCAGCCACAAACATAAAATGCGTGTACGAATCAAGGTTTTATTTCAGAGTTATTTCGTCCTTTGCCCGCAACCTTGTCCATTTAGCTTTTCTGTAAGTCGACCCAACATAATGGAAAGTCCGGTTATGTGTGCCTGGGCACGAAATGTTTTGTAGTCACGTGCTATAAATGTAAATATAAATCGCCTGAACAATTGATACCCCGTAGAAAAAATGTAGCTACATTACTTATATTTTATCATACTTATTACTTGGCCTATATTCTTTATTTTATATCCCTGAAAATTAAACTAAAGTACTTAGCACATTATTGATATGCTAACGATAGAATTGCTATTCTATTGTCGTCTTAAATGCGAGTTTTAGATGCGATAAATGTATTTAAATATAATTAAGCTTTAATTACGCGTTGTAATGATGTTAAGCTCCTGAGTTTGTTTAATTCGCTAGAAACGACGTGGAGCAACATTATGCTCGAAATAACATCTATTTAGCACCATTAATTACGTAAGTCTTCCTAATTACCTACCATGAGCGTTTAATAACAATTTATGTTTATGTTTATCTTTTATATAAACTTTGACTTTTTGAAATTAAATTTGAGATCCTTATACTCCTTACAGATAAGCGCGATAATATTATTTTAATATCCTTTGTTTGTGATCGTTTTAAATACAAATTATGTGGATTAAAATTAGTACATATACCTCATATAGCTCATGTTTTGCCATAGAAATTTTAGAGCTTTTTTATTTTGGTATTAGAAAAATAACTCTATAATTATAATAAACTTTTTTCAAAATTCACATAATTTGATTTAGAAAATGAAAACAACACATTTTAGATAAAACGATAGTCAAATTGGCCGTATTGGTTGTATTAAATCATTCAAAATTTATATCCAGCCTCAAAACGCACGTGTCCCGAACACAGTTTTTTATGTGCGAACGGTTTCTGCATACCCGGAGCCTGGCAGTGTGATAACACACCCGACTGTCCGGACGGGTCCGATGAACACCACTGTGGTAAGATTCATGCACTTGAATAGGCATGACAGGCATGGAATCGCACTTCATCGGTGGCTCCGATAGGCATCAAAATGCTTATGATTATAGTATCGCTGGGTACTATTTTATTGTATCTTTCTATGATATGTATTGCATGTAACTATCTGGGTTTATACTTCATTCGGCTTAAAAAAAATGGGTTCATAAATAATCGCGGGATTCTACAAAAATCAACAACCTAAATTACAACGTTGACTGTAATACCTATTAACTCGTCACCCTAAATCACGAGAAATTTTAATAGAATATTCTGTTTAACTTGACGTAATAATAAAAGTCCTTAAGTATTATGTAATAAAATTTTAATTCGCCACAAACAGTAAAACGGAAGTCAAATTAAAATTGAAGAATCGTAAAATTCACTTTAGGGCCCTCGACGTTTACTTCGCTCACTACGAAGTTTTTGAAATATTTTTTGGCGTAGGAATAAGTAAATGTTGAAATTTAATTAAGGCGAGGTTACTTTACGACTTGAATGTCTCTTGTTAAAATGTTGATAGAGGTGCTCAACTATAATAAAGGTTGTGGTTGTTATATAGTAGGTACCTACCTACAGCATAATGTGTAGCTATAGATATATAGCATCTACGTTATTACCAAAAACACACAAAGACTGATTAGGTTTGTTTATTATTCACAATACGTAATCAAACTGCGGTTACAAATACCGTAATATCTGCACTAAAATATAACGCGTAGTTATATGAACGTTCGTACGTGATCGTGGAATAAACCTCAACCCTCGCACTCTAGCGGTTATTAGTCGATGCTTAGTAAACATTTGAGAGACTCAAACAAAGCATCATTATCGAGCTAGGGCGATGGAGTTGTCATAGTCGTTCAATTGCTGTACAAGTATTCATGCATGCGTTGAATTGGCAGAAGTGGAGGCGTGCGGTCCAGAAGAGTTCACGTGCAGAGGGAAGCGAGGGGAATGCGTACCTCTCACATGGATGTGTGACGACAATATTGACTGTTCCGATGGGTCCGATGAAAAAGCATGCAGTAAGGGTATATTCCTTCATATACTAACAAATTCATTTATGTTTTTATGCATTACTTTACTAATTTAATTATATTTAGAACTTCACTCATTTCTATTTATGCTTTGGATTGTAGAATGATTGCATGATACAGGTCTAATCATATATTTTTATTAAAAGTACCTAAGTACAACTTTATTAGAACCAAAGTCTATGAAAGGTTACCTTATGAGGTATAAACATTATATCTATAAAATATTATCGCCTAATATAGTACGAAAAGAAAAGAAGCTGAAAATGTTCGAAGC
>DVVJ01000729.1:0-13531 GCA_018234505.1 Junonia neildi neildi | reverse complement strand
CGAAACGTCGGGCAATAAGGTATTGTAATACGTAAAAATTATCGCGATAAGACCCGTCTACAAAGCAATAATGAATATACCATGATTTTTATATCTACATATTTTATATACAACATTCCAGTATATAAGAAAAATTGTAGATCTACTCATACAACAATATACCTATTAGTTGATGTAAGTAATGAGTATGGTCCCTGTGTCCATCTACTCTAAAACAGCTGAAGCAATTTTAATGAAATTTTAGGCAATCATAAGATTAGCCCAGCGGGTGATGTTGTGAAGTTTGGTAGCGATCGGATTATTTTTATATATTTTTTTTGCGTTTTTGCAAAAAGGGTGTAACTAACTAGATAGTTACTATAAAAGTGGCCCTGATTGTTTATTAAGATATAAGCGTATTTTTGATTCACACATATATCAACACTATATATAAAAGATCACAGTGTATAGAGAATAATTATTGAACAAAAAAATTCTAATACGAAGCCTGATTTATACAAACGGTGCTTTGAAGTAGGCAAACAAATTGCTAAGACACTTAGCGGGATTCAGAGGCTATTCCCCAAATGACACGCCGCAAAGCACGGGATTATATCGATTGATACTACAGGGGCAATCACGCAAAACTATCGCTATCGTATATTGGACATTGAACATATATGAAACACGATAACGACAGTTTTTCAAGATTTGGCGTCAGAGTCAGAAAATGTTCGATTTTCCTATATCTACTGACTAAGAAAATGTGTAAGTAATTATAATTTTTGTTTATTAATTTTGTAATTTTAAAAATTCACGAACATTTAATTAGTAATTTAATATGAAATATACGTGATAAACATGTAGAACAGTAGGTACTTTTTGAAAATTAAACTGAAATCGAAAAAGTGACTTATAATTTTGCTTTTTACTTAAATCTATTTAATAAATTATATTTATATAATTATCCACCAATATATTAACAGAAAAATATTTGAAATTTTCTCAGAAATTAAATGATTTAATTATTTTGATTGAATAATTGTCCAAGTACTAAATTTCCGAGCTCAATTCAATCTCTTAAAATCATAAAAAAACACAAATAGGCTCTATATAAAATTGAAGGTGTTACGTTATAGTACCTATAGCACCATGGGTTTACTGTACAACAACAACAGCAAAAATGTAAAATCAGTATATCATACACCAAAGTGTTCCATTACCGTCATAAGAAGCCTGAAAAATGTTGAGATACATAACACAAAATTGTCGGTAATGCTCCAACAGATGTTCCGTACAAGTGCCAAATCACTAGGACGCCTTCGAAAACCGCATCCCTCTTGTTTTTTACGGAGGGTTCGGCTAATTCGCGCCGCTAAGCACCTATCATGTGAAGTAATTTCTGGGCTCGACTCGGCTAGTGATATATTTATTACGTTATTTATTTATTCATTAAGGTTACTGAAATAAATAGTGCCAAGTCCAATTAGAAGAACTGAAATTAGGTATAAATTTACTACCACTATTGGAAGTAGAGAAAATATTCCATTTGACAATTAAAATGTCTTTTTGCATGTAATTAAAGTTTGTTTTTAAATATTTTAAAAGGACATTTCATTTCAGAATTTGGATAAAAAAATATTTTCAACAACATAGCAATTTGCGAGCGTCATTAACTCGGATATGAAACTCGAACGCCACACTGACGCGAATCAAGGAAATTAAAATTCTCAAACAGAGGGCAGTTACGCCAAATCCTGCCACTAAAACTCCTATATAGATCTCCGCGAGCGTTGTAAAAAATCATTGCCTCCGTCTACCCTCGGCCCTCGGCGAGGGGAAAAATCTAATCTGTGCATTTTTTGCGGGACCGCGATGCCACAAAGAATTTCATTTCCCACTGTTCATCCATCTCTATTTCACTGACGGCTCTTGTTCTTGCCCCCTCCGCCTCCGCGCCCGCGCCCCTCGGACCCCTCAGCCGTTTTTTAGACTTCCTCGATTGGAGATAAGGTTAAGCGAATGTCGTCTTATTAGTGGTTCGTACATGACGTTCACGGCTTCATTTGAATTCGTTATCGCTGCATCGATTTTATTCACTCTTGATTCTTGAAATCTTGATTAAATTCCAAAATCCCTTCAAGGCGTAAAAGTCTTATGCATAATGTAAATTGTGGGATATTTTCTTCAAATTGGGTGATAATTTAAAAACCGGTTTATTAATATTATCGAGAGGCTACAAACTCCGCAATAAAGAATAAATAGGAAGTAGCGTATAAGCTTTAATGAGAACACAATGCTAAATGTCATGTTTATCATAATAATAAGTGCCGTATTGAAATCAATGAGCGAAAGTCAAACTTTAATTGTCCAAGTATCACAATCGAATGGGCCTTCACGAAAACAGCATAACACAATTGTGTACAATTGACATTCAAATCTATGGACATTGACGCTTTGTGCTTTTATTGCCACTTATTGACGCGTAATTGTCAATAAATTCCTACGGGATCGGAGTTTAATGTGGGTTTGGGTGAAAAAAGTTATGTTTTATTAATATTTTTACGAGAGCGTTTAGGACGGACGATAAGATCTGGCTTGGGAAGTTTTTTCTTTCAATTTCCGTCACGATTTGTAGACTCATTATTGGTGAGTCGATGGGGGCGATAGGGGCAGTGGTCGCATGCTATCGAGAGTGCGATGTTATCGTATCTCTTAGCGACTTTCATCGGGGCTTTCGATTGTCCCCGGCCTCCCCTTTCTTGTAGTCGCCTGTGAAACGTGATTTCAATGACTGCCAGTCGTTATGATTTATTTCCGAGCGAATTTATTACGATATAAAACTTGTGGAAATGTTTGTTAAACAAATTTGCGAGTCAATGCCTGTCGTTTACTTTGATAAATGGTAATAAATAATATGTATGGAAATAGTTTCAACTTTTACTTTGGCCCTGACTTTGACGGCCTATTGGTCCAAGGAAATAACATATTTTTTGTTAAATATATAAAGGTATATTCTAGTTATATTTAATTCTAACTCTAATAATAAAGATACATTTTAAGGCACCTTTATCTCAGTTGGTAATAAATATTCCGCAATAAGTTTATCTCAAAACTATATAAATAGGTACATCTACAACTATACAAGCACATTGTGTTGATAGAGGGATTAATTCAGGACACGTCGCCGTACTATCTGATCCTGGAGCTGTGGGGTTTTCGATATGCTGTTTATTATTTCCCCGGTAAGATTCTGAAAAAAATATATATTAGGAAGTAAATTTGATTTTTGGTATTAATTTGCTATTTATCACAATTTTAATAGATTGTAATCATTTACCGAGAAAGAATACTGTGTAATGTTTTTGTAATTTAATAACTGTCTAATGGCTGTGTTTAACATTCGACTACTCGATTTAGACCAAAAAAGAGTGGTGTTACAAGTTTGACCACTATTGGTTTGACACTTGGGTTCGACAGCTATTCGTGTATTAATAACTATTGATTAGGAATTTTCAATACATTTTATTAATTAATATCTCAAACCTAGAGGAATATAAAACTTGATAAAAAAAGAGAAAATTAACTCGACTTCTTTAATATATAATCATTTAAAACAGTCAAATACCCTCTTAATATAATACTGCTTAAATAAACACACGCTGAATGACTAAGTAAATTAATTCTAAAGTTTTAATAGCTTCAGATCATAGCACACGAGCTTACACGTAGCTTTGAAAGATAAATGCTTATTAAACACGTCGCTCAGCACTGACAGTATCTACCCTAAATCTGTAGCGGAAAACAGAAAAACGATGTTTGTCTTTACGCTTATGACAAAACCGAACAGATCAAAAATGTTTGTGAACTTATCATTAAACATAGATACTATGTACTTATTAGTATTTAAATTTATTAATATTCTAGTCTAAATGGTTACTGGCTACCATCTAGGTTGCGGAGGTCAGATGGCAATCGCTCTACATAAAAATCAGTAACCTGTCAAATACCTAGGCTAGAAAAACCAGACCCTGGTTAAATCCGGGAAAGTGCTAGGAGAAAAAATGTACTATATGCTTTTAATCGTAATGGGTATAACACTGACTAAGATCTCCCGATTTGTCTCTATAATTAAGTATAGGAACTGGCTTATAGAAACACGTTCGTCAATTTATAACCTTAATTTTGTAAAAAATGCGAAACAAATACGTCATATACACGTATGTACAGAGATAAATAAAAGCTTATTAAACAAATCGCTCACCGCTGACACTATCTACCCTAAATCTGCGTTGACACTGCGTGGTAGTTCCTTGCGCTTGTACTACAACTATAATATTATACCTATTAGTGTACCTAGTGATTGTTATGATAGCTAAAACTAGTTAACTTAAGTATTTTTGTAGTGTAAATAAAAAAAAATACTATCTCTTCTTAAGGATTTTTAATGGGTTGTTAGAACATTATAAATATAATAGAACTAATATAAGTAACATAACTATATATGAAGTAAAAAAAAATATACACGTCCAGTCGTACGTACTAGTGCTTTAAAGTTTTTATATGCCTTAAAAAAACAATTTATTACAACTTTAAGTTTTTTTATTCTTTTAAATAACTTTAAACAGGTAGAAAGCCTTGGCTTCGAACCTTTGAAAATATATTTGAGTATATTTAATAATAATTTATAATAAGTATCTGCAATACAATCATTAACAACATAGGCAAGTATATAAAGTCACAGCAAGATTAAATTCAATGAACTAATCATAATTTTAAGATAAATTTGAATGCTAGCACTCGTTTCAACTCTTACCAGTTCCAAGAAGTGAAATAGTGGTCGAAAGACGTCCACGTATTTGTACCGCTGGAGCTGAACGACATCAAACAGGCTGTTTTTTTGCAATCATCAAATTGATCTGCCCGCGCGCCATCTGGTCCGTAAGTAAATCGCTTTCGGAGTCCGTGAGCCGAGGAATTAATTCATATAAAACACATATCGTTTTTGGAGGACCGATTTAGTATCACTCGATACGGGAGGGAACTCGATGTACGAGACATTTAGAGATTACTAGTTCGGCAAGAGTTTTTAAAAGTTTTCAGTATTTGTATTGAATTGAATGGTGAATTTTTTTGACGTTTGTTTTTGTTGTTTTTTGTATTTTTTTTTTGTTTTTGTCAAATCTGTGACATGTGTAATTATGTTGCAATTACACACAGTATTGTTTAGTTTCATAAAGTTTTATAAATAGCTCAGATGAACTACAAAGATATTCGGGTAGATACGTAGGTACTTGAATATCTTCAACATTTAGCAACCTTTTGCGCTATCTTATTTACGAGTATATGTGTTTTTGTACGCTTTGAAGACATGTGCGCAAGTTAACATAGTTTACATAGTTACACCAATAATAAAGCTTGTTTTAGGAGTCACTGCAGTTGTATAGTCAGAATGTTACATTAAAATTTATTGTGCACAAAAAACGCTTTTAGTAAACATATTTTTAACTGGAGCTACAAAACATTTTCATGTTCTAGCTGAAAATTGTTACTCTTTCCCGGCGTAAGCTCGGCGTCTAGCGTAGGGCGTGTACACGTGCGCTCATCAACTAATGGTCCGTGCGCGGCATTTGAACCGAGCCTACACTCGGCACAAAACAACCGCCCGCCTGCCTGCCTCTACTCCTAGGCCTGCTTTCGGCGCAAAATTATAACGTGTAAAACACGGCCTCTCCTTGCATTCCGCGCACGGGATTTTTATGAATGGCGCGATTATTATTCGCATTTTAAACTCGAATGCGGTGCTATTCTCCCCGAGACGTATATAGCAATATTCGTAACGAGTTTTCTCAACGCTGCTACCTAATTTCAGATCGAGGGCGGTACGTATAGGTGTGGGGCGCTATGCGGTACTGTATCGTCGGAGTCCACTCTGGTGAGAGCCGAGTATCGCCACCGCGGCTGCGAATCGAACCCGATTGCAAATTTATTAGCGGACAGTCGCCGCCGGTCCGCGGGTGCACGTACGCGCAGTTGTTTTTACTCTTCGTATATTTTTTTCTCGACGAGACTCGGCTCTCCCCTTTTGTTCTCAAGTGGACCAGCTGTCATTATACGCCATGTTACTGTTATTTTTTTCGACGTTTTTATAGAGTTTTACGTCGAGAGGGCGTTCCGTTTGGAAAAATGTTCGTTTTGCGTGCGTCGTGGAGAGTTTGCGTGGCAGCGATGTCGACGACGCCGATACGAAATGAGTTATGGAATTTCATTTATTTCAGACTTTAGTTTTATTGTACAATCGCTCAAGTAGCTCCGAAGCGGAGCATGTTGCAAATATAATGAACATTGAACTAATATGCACGAACGTGGAACTAAGTTAAACAATGTTAGCATTATGATGTCTATGGGTGTGCGGAGCAGTCGGACGACTAGTCGTCGAACCCCGCAATAACCCGACCGAAATGTAACATGTGTCATTGCAGTTTTCAAGTGGCTTCTGTTTGATAATTTAAGCGAACCCTTTCAACTGCGGGGCCCTCGAGAGTGTAATCAATGAAAGATATAGTTTGCCTTGATTTGTATTCGAAGCACTTCAAATAGTTCAGGAGTGGTACAGTCCGTAGTAAACATTGTAGTAATTACATGTCATTATAACGAATCAATACACAATATTTTTAGTCGGCCTGTATCAATAGATTCTCTTTATAAATTTTTGCTATTTATTATCAAATCATTGTGCTAATGACTTTAAGATTGAACGACTTAACAATTTGAAATATTTGATTTATAATTTTTTTTGTAACCATTTATTCTAGGTGTATATTTTTCTTTATATAGACAAGACAACAATATACTCTTATAACGATTACAACAAACAATCTTCCTTGATGAAACATTCAATAATATTAAAATGTGTACCGTTTATGGCGAATAATCGTCTCAAGTTGGTTATTATTAGAAATATGTTCCTGCTATTATTGGCAGATAAATCTCTTCAAGAGGTCTTATAAGATATTTCAGAATTCAAACTTGCAATATCGCTGCGGATCCTAGACGGCTTATTACAATATGCTTCGTATACCGTCTTCTGCATTATTATTTTTATAGTTAATGCTTAAAAATGCAGTTGTTGACAAATTCTTTTTTTCATACTCGTACTCGTTTTATAATACAAGTATTAAATACTTGTTTTGTTAAAATGAATTTTCTTGCTTATAATAAATCAGTTTTGAAACTCCGAAAAGAAAAGAGTTATAGATTACAACCTATTTATAAGACGGATAAACTTACATTTTGAGCTCTGACGTAGTTTAAAAGTAGTTTAGATAAAAGTTTGCTGTATTCGTATAGGATTGCATGGTGATTTTTGTTATTGTTTTGTAATTTTTTATGTTTTTTGTCAACTATGCGACATGTCATTATTTAGTTTCGTAAATAGCTCAAATGAACTATACGCAATGCTATTCAGGTTCTATTTAGCAACCTTTTGCTCTATCATACTTATCTTAGTACTATTAGAGAATATACTTACAATAATTTTGGTTTACTACCGAACATACACATACATGAGACAGCCACATTTAATACCTTAATACTTTAAACGCATGTAACATATCGGAAAATAATTATGAACATTTAATATCAAAACATATTAAAATACTGTTACGTTGTTAACGCGATTTACCGAACGGGGTTTTAATTGACGCACAAAGCGGACAAAGACGGCAACTGTTATAGATATAAATAATTACCACAAGAATAACAATGCCTTATTAAATAATATTAGCGCTTTTGTCCAGTACGTTACGAGTTAGCAGTGTCATCGTTTATAAGTGGAATATTATTCGAAGAGATGCTGAGTCGTGCCGGCAGAACATTCCCGCGCATACAGATGACATGTGACTCACGTTTTTCACGCGCCACTAACAACTAATTTATGTTAATCACACCACCACCGACTGATAAATATGTACAGCACGTAGTTACTTAAGTTTGCTCTCGCCGTGGCCAGATCGGGATGGACAATGCGTGGAAAATATTAAGTATCTCGTACTTCCTTATGTGTTTCAACGTTTCAGGCCCTCAAGAGTTATACCGATACTGAGAAACTTTGACTGGCAAGCGGCAACTGAAAGTTTTTATTTTGTTCAGTGCGACACTGATCTGCCTGGAATATGAAAACTATAGTAATCAGACTTCAATACTAAAAGTAATGTTCAATTAGTTCTTGGTAATGATCAATAACAAATAAAATGCACCGTGTTTTCATTCACACGAAACACGATATCATTTGGAAAAAGCGGTGTAATTACACAAGTAATCAAATATTAACATCGAAAGTCAATTCATTAATAATACGTGTCAAATATTGAAATCGTGAATTAATCAAAACAATAAGTCACAGGTTGTCACGGCACGTCAATGGCGCTCCTCACGCGACGTGACGCAATACGCTATCACGTGCCGGTTCATTTTAGGGCTACGATTTTCCACATCTCAGACAGTGTAGTGTCAGTAATACAATAGAGCATTCCCGTCGAGTGGGAGCCTCTTATCGATCTACTGGGACGTCATCGGGCGATAGCAGCCGCGGCGACGCAAAAAGCGTGTCAGTGTGCCGGTTACAAAGCCTTTGTGGCGAGACCGGACACCGCTCGCCGCCGCCGCCGGCTTTGTTTGCTGTTTAGTGTTCGTGCGCCTCTAAAAGTGGTGATTTTAGTGTCCGTAAAGTTTGTTAGCGCAGACTGCGCTTAGGTGCCCTAATAGCTGTAACGGTACCGGAATGTGCTGAAGTGTTACAGTTATCGCCCGCTGTAATGACGCTTCCACGCGAAGTGCTCTGAGAACAAATATTAATTATACTTTTAAGTATTTGTATACTTTCAGTTTCGAGTTTCTTTTAAGCATAAATAGCTTAAAACTGAAGTTACCTTTATTAAATAATAATGAGTATAATCATAATTAAATGAGCTTATAGATAGTAACGATTTGTCAACAACCTTTCTACAACAATCAAATCTATATTTAGATTGTGTACACATTTGGAAGCTATCATTTTATTTATAGGAGGAAATATATTATTTGTTATTGTAAAAGTGATTCTAGATGATGTGTGGCCGAAGTGTTGGAGGAGGGCGAAGCGGCGAGGGCGAACTTACCCGAGGCGACGAAACTCCGAGATGTTTTCACTCAAAATAATAAGTTCCAAGTCAATTTTTTGCGAAACTCGGTGTAATGGATTGTTGGGAACTTCGATAACTTTCGGAAGTTGCTCTTCGATTTTATTTTGCTAAGGAATTTTTTAGCCAATTTCTCTCGAATCGACGCCGAAGTTAGAATCATCCAGTCACCCTTCACTGGCTTGCATCACGGGATTTTATTCGAATAATTTATTTAAACGCCATTAGATCTAATTGTATTTTTATTGTTTTATTGTTATAGTAATAAAACAGCTAGACATTTTTAAAACTCTTACAATTAGAATTATTAAAATAATTTTCTTGAAATAGAAGATCAATATTAAATGTAAATTAACAACTATTCATTATAATAAACCATAATTACGTGTTGACTGTGTGCCAAACACACTCATTAAAATATCTTTTAATAACAATTAAACAGTATTTACCTCTATGATTAGAGTTAGAAGCTTGTCAAGCCCACACGCATACATAATCGAATTATGCCAAAATCAGTTTATTACCGAGCTAACCCCAACAATTTCTGTTGGTGGCACGTTGATGACGCGTAAAACAAATACTCAACACTCCATCCGTCAGGCGGCGCAGGGGTGCGAAAGTTAATAAAATTCATGTATCGGAAACTTATAGCCGTGAAATATTGTTTGCGCGGGGGCACAACCCTAGCTTCCTTATAAGAATAAAATTACTCAAAGATTCCTCAGCGCTATAAAATTGGCGCTGAGTAAACACTCCGGGCCCCGGGCCCGTCTTAGCTCTCAAAGTAGGCACTAATACTAATTTGCTTTCTCTCATTATCGTACTTTAGATCTGACTTATGCTTTAAGATGTTTGAGTACGATCTTTTTGTGTCAATTTTTTGTTACAATAAGTCTGTGTAAAAATAGCATTGTTATTTATTTTTAGGAAAGGTGTCAAGTGAAAGATAGAAGTGGTAGAGATTGAAGGAACAACTTAACGAAAGAGAAGACACTTCTAGTACTGTACTAAGTACTAAAATGAGAAGTACACAATCAAATTAATACTAAAGTACAACAAGATATCGATAGTTTTGTGGAAAATTCTTTTGACTAATTATGTAAACTTAAGTATTCTGTAAAAACATATTCAACAGGATATTTAAATTTTTTGTTACATATTAAACCAATGTACGAAATAAAATAAATAATTTATCTAAAGCACAAGTGACTCCACAAATAGTTAATTTCATAAACTCTACAAACATAACTAAAAACTGTAATATTTTAATTTATTTATCAATCATTTATACGATTACAAGCACAATGTATTATTACAATATCAATCCATACATTCAAATATTTACCCAACTAAGATTTATATTAATTTACAACGGAAGCTATGAATGTTTAAAACCGAGATGGCGAGGGGTGTCCAAAGATTAGCCGTGCGTCAGACTGGGTGGCACCGCTCGCATCAGCATTAAAATAAAAATAAGGATAGCCATAAATAGCCCGGACAAAGACAAGATATACGGTTATAGCGGGCTGGACCGTTCGTGCAGGACGCCCGTAGACGTATTTAAAACAATTACTATCTGACATAGCCATCGTTTTAAATTATTGTGACATTACATTATGTAAATAGCAACTATTTTTAGTTTAATTTTATTGTTCTAGATTAACGGATTAACTAAGAAAAGTCTACTAATTTTATAATCTTCAAAATTCTAATGTGGCTGTTTTCTCAACTGCACCGAACAATCTCCTGTTTCTTTTTCATCCTACGTGACATTGACGAAATTATATGTGCTCGTATGGCAAAACTGTAGCTATAAAAACAAAACTTAAATTAGTTTAACCATTTAAATAGGACCATATCTATGAAATCAATTAGCATTTAGATAGGTATAACCTATTGTTTCATTATGAAAAAAAAACAAAATAAACAGCTTAAAATATACTACATTTTTTGCATTATAGATCAACCTTTATACGTCCATAACGTTAACGGAGCACTCGTTCCAAAATAACAGTAGTGTCACCGCGAAAAGCCAAGTCGCCCCGTCCTACCCTATCGGTCATCGTACGGTACTCCCCTATGAAGAAAGGTCGTCGTATTTCTGGCGCCAAGAGGGCACTGAAATAAATAAGAAAGGCTTCAATCGCCGTCAACCCCGCTCTACCCTTTTATAAGCAGGTAATAGATGAACGATCCTCATAACGCTGCCAAGAAAATTAAACGAAAATTCAATGGTGTACACATTTTTTTTTTACATTTTTAAGTAGCCTCTTATTTTGATATGTTTTTTTTTCATACCTACTACAGTTATACGCAAGACAAATAGCTTTAATGTCAATAAAAAAATGAAAATACTATTTTCCATTTTTTTATTGACATTTACTTTTACTTCTTCGCCTTTAAATTCTATACGTACCTACTTTGGTTATATAATATCCATACCTATACATATATATAATATACATGGTAATTAGTATACAGCAACAAAAAACGTAAATGTCGCTTATTTTCTCGTCTCTTACGGTTTGTCATTTCTAAACATTTTTTTTTTAATTTACTTTTTAGCCGATGACGAGTCATTAGTCAGTCAGTCAAATAAATTGTTTTTATCTTTGAAGAAAACTTTACATTAAATAATATAAGAAATAATAAAATTTTCAATTTTAAAATGCTTTGTCGTATACGCTCGAGTACCTTTTAACCCTTCAGCGGCAGCGGGATAAATGGGCAAGTCGTGTCGCCAAAGTACAAGCTTCCGGACCACTATGTGAGGGTTAGTGATTTTGTTTGAAAAAAAAAGCTACAACTACTTACTGCTATTTTATTTATTGAAATGATTTATTTGCGTGAAAAATTGGAAACTTCAGTGTAAATAACATTAGCAATAAGCTTTTTTTTTTGTTTCACTGAATTCTTATTCTTTCCATATTTTTCGTTAATCATTGGAATAAGACTACTATAAGTTTATCGAAGAGAAGAGGTTTTTGGTGAGATTTTTTTAAATAATATTAAAATACTTATAACGCTGGTCAATGGACTCTTTTCTCGTTAACGGTACGTTTAATAGTTCATGTTGCTCGACAATGGTTTGGCAAACATTTCAGAATTTCACCGATTACTTGCAGGTTTGCCCACTATCTTTAGTATAATAATTTTACCTAGATATAGACTTAGTTTTTCTTTTCGCAGCGTTATTTTTACAGTCAATGATCGTCATTTTTTCATTTTAGTAACAAATAAAATTCTATAACAAAAGGCAGTACAAAAAAATCGGTGGATTGAAGGTGTTCATTGTCTTCTTTCTTAAACAAGTTCTTACGTATCGGCTCGATAATTCAAACATTCGTTATAAATCTACGACATGCAACAATGCCTAGCTAATGAAATGATCGCGTGCGGACGCGGGTGCATTCGGATGCATTAGTATCGCTTCCGGGGTCGCCCTTGCGGTACTACCACCTTTTTAGGGTTCACACAAAAAGCTTGGAATGCTATCGATTAGACTTCGACTTAGGGTCGTGTCTTTGTAAAACTTATGTCTGTCTTATGAATTTTCTTTCAGTTTTAATGAATGAAACGAGGAATAAGTGTGTCAGATTTTATTTAGGTTATTAAAATAAGGTATAATACGCAACTGAAGTATGTAGAAATATTATTTGGTGTTATTAAAATATTATGCCTTAAAGATTCAAAACCTTGCAGTATTTATTATACAAGAATTGACCTGCCGAATGTTATGCAAATCATATTACTTACGTGAATATTTTACATTAATATACACCCCAACCAAATTTACATAATTTTAATAATAACGAGTTCATACATTTATAACGTGACCAAACTTTGCGTAACAATTTGTCATTAAGGCCAAAAATGCTCCTAAAATTCCCGAGACGCACGGTTAGACCTTGCGATAGAAGGGTAGTATTTCCTGTTCCTGCAGGAAGGGAGGGGGGGCGGTCCTCTTTGTGTTGCGATAACCGGAAGCGGAGGGCTCTGAGGACGGAGGGTAATGTCAACTGTAAGGTATTTTTAAGTTTCTTCTCGGTACTGATTATTTTTTTAAATGTTTTATAAGATATTTTAATGTTTGTGAAACATTTGTTGGATCTTAGAAAGTATCTGTTTATTGAGTCCTATTAAAAGAAATTTGAGAAGTGTGTACTTTTATTTAGTGTGTGTACGTAATTATGGAGATAAGTTGCATAAGTATTTTTAGTAGGCATTTCTCACCTAAGTACTTATTTTGCTATTTAGCACAAAATTAAAGTACCTACGTTATACATTTATACATTTTCTACACACGAGAACAGTGGCATACATCATAACCTTCGATGCTTAGTTCGACCGGAGGCCGCGGCCAGCAATCACGG
>DVVJ01000728.1:0-13533 GCA_018234505.1 Junonia neildi neildi | reverse complement strand
ACTCCCTAATACAGGTTTTAGTTATTTTTTTTTTATTTTTCTTTTCGTTTTTCTTGATCAATTAAAGTACTCATGAGTTTTGAACTTGTTGGATTAATTTCGAAATGGGCAAATTATAATGACCGAATCAACACCGATAAAATAACTAACAAATCTAAAAATGGTAAAAGTTACGAAATAACGTTATTGAAATCTAAAATAGACATACGAACTACTTATTCAATGTACTTATTTTATAAATCCATATTCTTTTCTCAACCTTTATATTTTTATATCATATATTTTTCTTTTTTTCTTTATTTCATCCAATACTTCCGTAGACTCATTACCTCCACTTATCTTGTTACATAAAGGTACTAAGGTAACGTTGATAGAATTAATTGAAATATAGAGTACTCTTAAATCAACAGCAGGCAGGTAAGTGGATAAGGTTTACAAATTGCTTAAATTTTCGCTTGACTCGAGTTAAAAACTCTGCAAGATTTTGAACGTTTTCCTTTTAATTAAATTTAATGCATGCTAATATGTACTTAGCTGGATTAGATGTCTTTAATCTTAATCACTTCTTTAAATGAATTTATTCACAAATGATTCTTTATATCCGACCTATAGGCCTTTCAAAACTCGGCCTTTGTTCAACTTGTTTACTTAATTTAATTAATCGTCTTTACAAGGCCGTTCGTAGAAACAAGACGGACAGTTTGCGTTTTATGTCTTTTTAATATTTTTAATTTAAGTATCAAGTTCAATCAAATAATAAAATTTAAATTTGCTTAAGGGTTATAAGTACACTTCTTGAGTTGCTAAATTCTTATTTCAGAAAGATACAATTTTTCTTACTTTTTAATAATTATAATGACTAATATTTGTATCACATGAAGAATATATTCGCTATTTTAAAAACACAAGTTAAAAAGCTCGTATTAGCTCATTTTCTTAAAACGCTACGTAAAAATTGTAGAGACAGATGGAACGTGTTCGTACGTCCGTCGACCGTGAGATGGGTTTTTTTTATAATTGGTCTAGCTTCGCAAATAATCCGTGTAATTATGCAAACGTCGACCCTCTTCATCTCTATGGCTCTGGCCAAGCAAAATCAGTAGGGTCTTTTTTTCTTATATATAAAAAAACGGTCGCTTAATAAATTCGTATCGTTACATTTATAAATGTCCTTGACAAAAAATGTGTAAGCTTCTTATTAGAAAAAGAGATTTACTTAACTTCAGTAAAAATATTTCCTAATGTATTAAATCGTCTCATTATTTATATAACAGACATTATTTCGTAATTACGCACAATATATCATCTTGTAACATAAGAAATTGAAAGGACCCATTTATATTTTTTTCCCATTATTCTTCTCAAACTGTTTAAATATCACTGGAGATTTCCTTCTCAAAGTATAAAAAGCAAACTTTTTGTCGGCCGTTAGCGCGAGCACCCGCTGTCGTACGCCGGAGCGAACAATCTGCTACGTCGTATCACTTAGTTCATAACATTGAAAAAGTTAAATAATAACTGCGAAATCTCATTAAACCCTTCCCTTACCCTTCATTTTATCCTACCTTTGACATTCGAGTAAAATAACGAGCTTAAACGTTACGTGAAGTAGAAGCACTTCAAGCTAAAAATAACAACTAAAGTACTAAACTACTGTTGTAGATTTGACGCGTTATTTTACATGTTATTTATTATTTTCTACGAACACGTTGCATTGTTAAGGTGTTATAAATTGTTTATATAAGCTGCAGCAACGCGGGTATTACAGAAGGTACATGCTTAGTTACTTTAAATACTAGCTACTTAACTAAATTGTGATAACGTAAAACTATCACTATCGCGTCGCATAGCAAAACCATAAATCACCTGGCAAAAAGATTTAATTCGCTAAAGGTGGAGAAAAATAACTCATAGCATAACAGTTATTATAAATTATATAAATAGTGAAATCAAATTTTGCTATCAGATTCTTATTTAAATATTATCCCATTTCGAATCAAATTTTAAAATTTAAAAAGTTTAGATAATTTAAAACGTGAATATTTCAGTTACGTTTATCAAGTTTCATACTACGAGATCAAAAGAGTGTAGAAATGTTATCAAAAGTTAAGTCGTTCTACTTCATCGTCAAGCATTAATATCCTGTTTTGTGAAGATAATTCCGGATATCCCGCTATGCGAGATATTTTCATGTCGAACTTTCTAATATTATTGCGTAAACAAAAGAAACAAAGGCCAAGTTTCCGATATGATGCCGATATTTTGGAAAATATTTCTCTACTATCTATTATTACCGAAAATATTGATTTAACTACTTTATCGTAATATGGTTGGATATTACGATAAAGTAGTTAAACAATATAATTATTTATACTTTACATAACTCATTACGTAAATCTTCAAAAGTATTTTCCATTAGTCATCATGTACTGATTTATTGTGTTAATATTATTTAATGTCTAACAGGTGACAGCTACAGATGGCGACAAAGATAGACAACAAAATATTGTTTACTTCCTTACGGGCCAAGGGATTGATCCAGATAATCCATCAAATAGCAAATTCGACATTAACCGAACGACTGGAGAAATATTCGTTCTTAAGGTAAATTTTATAAAAATTATATGTATGTATCTAGTATCATTTTTCATAATGTTGTGAACGACAAAGTAAGGTACAAACATCTGTAGGTGCGTAATTTTCAACCCCTTTTTAAATATTAATGTTAAATATTTCTTTTGTAGCCATTAGATCGCGATCAACCAAACGGAAGACCACAATGGAGATTCACAGTGTTTGCTCAAGATGAAGGAGGTGAAGGACTCGTAGGATATGCTGACGTCCAAGTTAACCTAAAAGATATTAACGATAACGCACCCATTTTCCCGCAAGGTGTTTACTTTGGTAATGTAACAGAAAATGGAACAGCGGGTATGGTTGTAATGACTATGACTGCCATAGATTATGACGATCCTGCCGAAAGCAATAATGCCAAATTATGGTATTCTATAGAAAAAAATGTAATAGAGGAAGAAACAGGTTCACCTATATTTGAAATAGAACCAGAAACCGGCGTAATTAAAACGGCTGTTTGTTGTTTAGATCGTGAAAGAACGCCAGATTATTCGATACAAATTGTAGCATCAGATGGAGGGGGGTTAAAAGGAACTGGTACAGCTTCCATAAGAGTAAAAGATATAAATGACATGCCACCTCAATTTACTAAGGATGAATGGTTTACTGAAGTAGATGAAACGGATGGAACAAATTTACCTGAGATGCCTATTCTTACTGTAACTGTTCATGATGAAGATGAAACAAATAAGTTCCAATACAAAGTAATTGAAAACAGTGGATATGGTGCTGATAAATTTACTATGGTTAGGAATAATGACGGTACTGGTTCTCTGAAAATCGTTCAGCCATTAGACTATGAAGATCAATTACAAAGCAATGGTTTTAGATTTAGAATACAAGTTAACGATAAAGGAGAAGATAATGACAACGACAAATATCACGTAGCATATTCATGGGTGGTAGTTAAACTTAGGGATATAAATGACAATAAACCTCAGTTTGAACGCGCAAACATTGAAGTATCGGTGTATGAAAATGCAGAAGTTGGTAAAAGCCTCGAAACCTTTAAAGCTACGGATCCGGACCAAGGTGGCAAAAGTAAAGTTTCTTACGCTATCGATAGGTCGTCAGACAGAAAAAGGCAGTTTTCTATAAACCAAGAAGGTACTGTAAGTATTCAACGATCTTTAGATAGAGAAGATACGCCAAGACATCAGGTAAAAATATTAGCTATTGATGATGGAGTTCCTCCTAGAACCGCTACAGCAACTTTAACAGTTATTGTACAGGATATCAATGATAATGCACCTACGTTCCTTAAAGATTATAGACCTGTTTTAACAGAACATATAACGCCTAAAAAAGTAGCAGAAATATTGGCTACTGATGATGATGACAGGTCTAAAAGTAATGGCCCTCCGTTTCAATTTAGGCTTGATCCTGGTGCGGATGATATAATTAGAGCCTCCTTTAAAGTAGAACAAGACCAAAAAGGTGCAAACGGTGACGGTATGGCTATTGTCTCATCCCTCAGGTCTTTTGATAGAGAGCAACAGAAGGAATACCTTATTCCCATCATTATTAAGGATCATGGCAATCCAGCAATGACTGGAACAAGCACTTTAACTGTAGTGATTGGTGATGTTAATGACAATAAAATGCAACCGGGCTCTAAGGAGATTCTCGTATATAATTACCAAGGACAAGCACCTGATACCGAAATCGGACGAGTTTATGTTTACGATTTGGACGATTGGGATTTACCCGATAAGAAATTTTTCTGGGAAACTTCAGAACATCCGAACTTTACATTAAATGAAGAGACGGGAATGATTCAAATGAGGCATAAAACTAGAGAAGGCAGATATCACTTAAAGTTTAAAGTTTACGATAGAAAACATACCCAAACCGATGTTCCTGCTAACGTTACTGTATATGTCAAAGAAATATCACATGACGCTATTATAAATTCAGGTTCAATACGAATATCAGGAATATCCGATGAAGATTTTATTCGAGTTTGGAATTATAAAACACTAAGCGTATCTAGAAGCAAATTAGATATATTTAAAGACAAATTAGCAGATTTACTTAATACCGAACGAGAAAATATCGATATATTTAGTGTTCAGTTGAGAAAGAAACATCCACCAGTAACTGATATTCGTTTTTCAGCACATGGTGCTCACTACTATAAACCTATTCGGTTAAATGGTATAGTACTCATGCATCGAGAGGAAATCGAAAGAGCTGTAGGAATTAACATAACGATGGTTGGCATTGATGAATGTCTTTATGAAAATCAAATGTGCGAAGGGTCTTGTACAAATGTCTTAGATATTAGTAACTTACCATACATGGTTAATGCTAATAAAACTGCTCTCGTTGGTGTAAGAGTTGATGTAATTGCTGAATGCACATGTGGTGCCCGAAACTTTACGCAAGCCGAGACCTGTCGAAATTCCCCATGTTACAATGGTGGTAGATGTATAGAAGGTAAATACGGCTTAACTTGTTCGTGTCCACCAGGTTATACAGGGCCGAGATGTCAACAAACGTCGAGGAGTTTTCGAGGCACTGGATGGGCATGGTATCCATCTTTAGAGATGTGTGACAGTTCTCACTTAAGTTTTGAATTTATAACGAGAAAATCGGAAGGTGTTTTGCTCTATAATGGACCGATAGTACCACCCGAACCCGAGGAAATTGTAGTATCAGATTTCATTTCTGTCGAGCTAGAAAGAGGAAATCCAAGGTTGCTTATAGATTTTGGCTCAGGCACATTAGAACTCAGAGTCAAAACTAAAAAATCGTTAGATGACGGCGAATGGCATCGGTTAGATATATTTTGGGATACCGAGAATGTTAGAATGATTGTGGACTTTTGTAGATCAGCAGATATTCAAGAAATGGAAGATGGAACACCACCAGAATTCGATGACTCAACATGCCAAGCATCCGGCAGCATACCTCCATTTAATGAATATTTAAATGTTAATGCACCGTTGCAAATTGGAGGACTGTATATAGAACATTTTGATCCTACGCATTATCATTGGCAATACATGCCAATTGGCAAAGGCTTTGATGGGTGCATTAGAAACTTGATACATAACAGTAAACTGTACGATTTGGCACATCCTGGTTTATCGCGAAATTCTGTAGCCGGCTGTCCACAGACTGAAGAAGTGTGCAACCAAGCTGATACTACATCAAGATGTTGGGAACATGGTACTTGTGTTGGCAGTTTTTCGGAGGCTAGATGTCAATGTCAACCGGGCTGGACTGGACCGTCATGTAATCTACCAACGACCCCGACTAGTTTCAGACCCCAGAGTTACGTGAAATTCGCACTAAGTTTTGAACCTGACCGATTTAGTACACAAATTCAACTAAGATTTAGAACACGTGAACCCCACGGAGAGCTATTCAGAGTGAGTGATCAGCATAATCGCGAATATGGCATTCTTGAAGTGAAAGATTCACGATTACATTTCCGATATAACCTCAATTCATTGCGAACAGAAGAACGCGACGTTTGGCTAAATTCTGTAGCAGTTGATGATGGTCAATGGCATATTGCTCGAGTCAGCAGGTATGGCAGTGCAGCGACTCTTGAAATTGATGGCGGTGAAGGAAGAAGATATAATGAAACATTCACATTTGAAGGACACCAGTGGCTTCTTGTTGATAAACAGGAAGGTGTTTACGCGGGTGGTAAAGCTGAATACACTGGTGTAAGAACATTTGAAGTGTATGCAGATTTCCAGAAAGGTTGCTTAGACGATATCAGATTAGAAGGCAAACATCTACCATTACCTCCAGCAATGAATGGCACGCAATGGGGTCAAGCAACTATGGCAAGGAATTTAGATAGAAATTGCCCATCTAATAGTCCTTGCATCAACGTCCACTGCACGGAACCATTTGTATGTGTCGATCTTTGGAACGAATACGAATGCACGTGAGTATTTTTAATACTATACTATAAAAGTAATACTTAAATTTTGTTTTTCGGACATTAATTAATTTTAAAATTTACAAAAGATTACGAAAAAGACCTTTTAAAAGCTTTGATTTTGTTGACTTGATTCCTTTCAAGTTTTAGGCGCGCACTGAGTTTCTTTGTAGGTTTATTTATACGTACATATGATTATATTTAACATAAATAATTTTATCAATATATTGCTTACTAAAACTTCTTCGCTTTCACATAAATACATTAATCAAGTACATTTATAATTACATAATTATTATCATTAAATTATCTAATATTTACTCGTATATAATAACAATTTTATCAATATTTAAAACATTGTATGTATATAATTAATATTAATATTTGAATGGTATTCATATAATATAGTAATATGTTTAACGTATGTGTGTATTTGTGTATGTTAACATATTGGAATGGTGTTTAGTTGCGGTGAGGGTTTGGTATTGTCACCGGACGGCAAGGGTTGCGTAGACAAGAACGAATGTCTCTACTTCCCATGCCGCAACGGGGGCTCGTGTGTCAACCGGGAGCCGGGCTATCGCTGCCATTGCCCCGAGGGTTTCTGGGGCGAGAACTGCGAGCTCGTTCAGGAGGGCCGCACGCTGAAGCTCAGCATGGGCGCACTCGCGGCCATCCTCGTCTGCCTCCTTATTATCATGAGTGAGCACATAACCTAGTCGCGCATCGCGTGTCTCCTCACCCGTTCACTGTCGCACACTCATTATCTATCATCGTATCTATGTAGTCGTAGTGCATGCTTCGTATGGGGTATCGGGGGCTCAGTGCGCGCGTTGTGCCGGTTCGGGAGGTATAGCGCGCAATGTGTAGGTGCCCGGGCGGATCGAGTCGTGCGGGTGGGACGTGCGTCAACGTGAACGAGTGCGTGCACAACCCGTGTATGAACGGCGGCACGTGCGTGGACCGCGAGCCGGCGCGCCGCTACGACTGCATCTGCCCGTTCGCGTACACCGGCCACGACTGCGAACTAGAACTGCTAGCCTCGGGGATCATCATGCCTTCCAGAGATTTCATTATAGCTATCATTGTCTGTTTGTTTTTGCTTTTAGGTGAGCACTTTTTTTATTTTGCATGTTTTTCATACTCGTTAAATAAACTTGTTTAGTCTCATATAGTTTTAAGGGTAGAAGATTAGGTCGTGTAGAAAGTGAATTAGGTATATAAAGAATCTTGTGAGATAAAAAATAATTTGTCGTTTAAAAATTTTAATCACCAACGATAACTCAACACGTGTCTAATGAAATACACTAAAAGATTCACACTATGCTTCAAAAGATAAACGTATGTATGCTAATGTCTGTAATGTATGTGTAGGTATGTTCAATACATAGTATTTATAAAATTTTCCTTTACATTTCTTCCCTAATAAAGGTCCAAATATACAAAAATATATATTTTATTATTTGAATGGGTAAGTAATTCAAATAATATTCGATAAGTAGATCGTTGTTTGTAGATAATAATATAATAGGTTTTTCAATCGGAAATTTGGAAAATAATCTTTTCTAACATTTTCATTATCTCAAATCTTGCTTATCCCAAGAAAACCTATTATTACGAAGAAAAATGACACGATATCTCCTTTAAATAACAATACACTAAGCAGTATTATCATAGCGTCCTATCTAAAGTCTATGTACATAGTAATGAATACATTTCCATGAATGCTCGATATACGCCGCACGAACCGTAAGTTATTTAATTATTATCATAGTTAGGAATAAGCACAAATATTACTTTATTTGTTAATGTAAAGCCAGTCGCAAATAACTTCTAAATGACCCCTATTTGGATGCTCGGTTGGAGAAGTGCCAAGTGTTAATATAATTCTGTGTAACAAATCCTCTTATAAAGCGGTACGTATAAATCATACTTGAGCGCTCGTGGGATCAAATTTTCAGTTTCGATAGCAGCATCCCGATAAACCTCCCTGCATTTGAAAATGGACACTAATACCGCTAGCTTCTGTATTAACAGCTTGTTTAATGTGCCCACATTCACACAACTGTCTACGACCTGCGATCGTTATCTAACGGGGCAAATGGAATTGTTTGATTTAGTAGCGCTACTTCATCCATATTTATTAAGTAACGAAAATCATTCATCAATACAAAAATGTCGTTTATATTTACCTTTTCCTCGATGTAAGTTAATATTTTACCTCGCAGTACTCGTGTTGGTGTTCGTGGTGTATAATCGTCGTCGAGAGGCGCATATAAAGTACCCGGGGCCCGACGACGATGTTCGCGAGAATATCATAAACTACGATGACGAGGGCGGCGGCGAGGACGACATGACGGCCTTCGATATTACACCCCTTCAGATTCCTATTGGCGGACCGCTCCCCGATCATGTTCCGACTAAACTGCCATGTAAGTTATAAACAGTCGTTAACCTTTTTGAAGTTAATAAAGTTAGTCTAAAGATAATGTTCTAAGTTTTCTCCTAATTCCTAAGTAAATATATTTGACTCATACAATGTACGTGGTAAACTTCAAAGCCAATACAGGAATCAAATATTTTCCGATTGAAGACAGTCCTCAGGGCATTTAAAGTATTTCGTTTCAAAAGGCAAAAGCAATACCCTTGTAAATGTCACTTGCCTGACGTTCGATCCGCTGTGGCCTGTAGGACACCGACTCGATGATATACCTACATATATACAACTCACTAAAAAGCTCCATTCTTTGTGAAATGTAGTATCCAATAAAGACCAACTCCGCTACGAAAGTAACAACAGAACAAAATAAAGCTTTGTTTGACATCATTCCTCTTTTGTTAAATCAGCATAATAAACTTCGCAAAACCAAAGGCTTTAGTACGTTACTGAAACAGAAGTATTTAATTTTAATTTAGACGGAAAAGCTGCTGCTCGCTTATCCTCGTTCTAAATTAGACCTATTATCAAATCCACTTTAATGCTTTAATCTTATGTAAAGAAGCCTCAGCGGCATAAAATGTTCGCTTCATGAAAATAAGAACCGGCTTAATCAGCTAGTCGAGATGTGATTTATGAAGATAATAATAGATCAAATGAGATTTTTGTAACAGATTGTCTTATTTGAATTATTGTAATCCTATTAACTGACCACGACAATCTTCATATATTATTCTCCTATTAACTATTATCAAATGGATTCGAAAAATCCTATTAACGATTATAAAATTTTAAATTGTGTCATATTTTGATCCATCAAATGGGCCGCTTCGCATTTTTTATTTGATGTTAAAGTTTGATATTATTTCATCACGTATGGAATAACACGAAAATAATATATAAACATGGTTTAATATTGTCATTTAGACCCGTTAATGGGAGTGGGCCTGGGCGTTGGGCCAATGGTGGGAGTGGCGCCACCAGTGGGCGTACCACTGCCGGGGGAGACGAACGTGGGCATGTTCATCGAGGAGCACAAGCGGAGGGCGGACAGCGACCCCAACGCGCCGCCCTTTGACGATCTCAGGAATTACGCGTATGAGGGCGGCGGCAGCACTGCCGGCTCTCTGTCTTCGCTTGCTTCTGGTGCGTCAAAAATACACGCTTTAATTATATTTGTATCAGATTTTAAACTTTAATGCTTTAAGAAGAAACGAAAGAATAGTTTGAAATGTATAATGATCTTTCAAGATAATTCAGCTTCATCCAGTGATCAATGTGCCGATAATTTAGTTGTTTTTTTTCCTTGTAGCGCCTAGAGAAACTTTTTATTACATCCCGTTGTTTACGTATTACTTCTACTTCTTTAAACTTTACACCACTATTTATAGCCTTACTATGGTATCGAAATATTTTATAGCATCCGTTATGTCCTCTTTAAGGCAAAACACATAACAGTGCATAATTCGACAGGAACCGACGACGAAGTGCACGAGTACGACTACCTGGGCGCGTGGGGGCCGCGGTTCGACAAGCTGGCCGACCTGTACGGGCCCGACCTGGACGAGCAGCTGTAGGCCCCTCGCTCCCCACAGTCAATTGTCCCCCACCTCCTCCGCGGCACCTGCGACATCGCGACCATGAGTATCGATAACGATTTTCTACGAGTTTACTTTACACCATAGGAATCGTTAGCTTAAGTATCTCTACGTTAGGGCATATGTACGTTTGATTGCGTAATTTTTGTATAAGGTTTCTTAACCGATTACTTCACCAAATATTTGATATAAGTTTTATTCGAGTTAGCCATATTATGAGTCAGTATTTTATTGGGAGCTAACGAGATAAGTGGATTTCTGCCGGAGGGCCAGATGTGAATCTGATTCGTGGGTGTTTGTAGATAGTGTGCTATAAATGTGAATAATTTATACGAGTATTTTGTAAGTCCACAGCTTTACGTGATATCACTCGAAGTACGGCCCTTCCGCATAAAATCGATGTACCTACTACGAAAATATGTTATATTTTATAATAATTATAATATTAATAGAGTCCCTTTGGACGTCGAGTTTATAATGCTCATTCGATATGTGAAATATTCACGGGGGATGTATATACGATAAATTAACGACTACCCCATTATCTTAGTTTAATGTAAAACAATTTACATTCTACTCGAAATTTCCATGTAAGTGAACTGTACAGTAACTGGTGTTCCTCTCCGAGTCTCCGTGTAGTGTTAGACGATATAAATTAGACTATCTGTGAAGGTCTACGGTCTACTCGTAACAGTAGCTAATTAAATAATAGTGTTTGATGATGAATTTCATTCGAGATATGCGTGTGCTTGGAGGACGAATGGTGCGCCGGCGTGACGTCACGCGGCGCAGGGCGTGAATGGGAAAGTGCCAATCTATTAGCGTCGTCGACGCGGCTAATGACCGTAGAGTTAAGTGTTTGCACTTTATTTATTCAATATATTTAAATATAAATTTAGTCGCACCTAGAAAAATATCAATAACTTACTAAGAGTGTTGTGCTAGGATTATTCCATCGATTTTGACGTGAGATAGTTATTGCAACCGTTAGAAGTCACTAATTTAATGCTAATTTTTAAGAATTTATAGTAAATTAATTAATTAAATACAGGTTCTTGACAACTGTCTCACATCGACATCGAATTTAGGATCAGTGTAAATTTTAGAATATACTGTATTGTGTTTAAAATGACTGATTTTATTATGCGTTTGAAGCCTAAGATTTTGTAGATTCGGTTGTTTAATTATAGACTTTGAATATCTACTATAAGAACACCTCTAGTTTGCACTCAAAAACTACTCGTCTCTATAAAGCAATTCTCGTTAATTACTAATCATGTAAGTAGGAGTTTAATGGTTGTCCGAAACCGACGTCTAGGTTTTTATTATTCCTTTATATATATCATTACACTGCCAGTAATCATATAGACGAATTATAATATAAAGAGTTTTGGTCCGTTTTTTATATTTCAGTCTTTACTATAAGGTGTTTTTTTTTACTATTTTTTATTATATTCCTCCCCTCGCGACAGAATTGTGCATTTAAATGCACACTAGCTCCATTTCGTAACAGCTCTGCGTTGTCTGAAATCGTGTACTTTTATTAATAAAATATAATAAATTTCTCTCAACATTTCGCGCGCCGTGTTGCTTTTTCGGTATATGTTCAAAGTGGTCTAAGATTAATTTCGACTTTAATTCCGACTATACCTCTAAAGCTTACTAGTCAAATTTAAAAGTTCCATATAATACTCGTGTTAAATAAAACGTTCACACGATTTTTCCGTCACCTTTTATAATGTTTGGAAAAATTTGTTCCACGCTTTATGCGGCTTAGAAACAGGTTAATTAACACGCCGTTTGCACTTTGTTTTGATGGTCAACTTTTCCTCACCCTATAAAACCCTGTACACCTAATTAAGACAGCAGAGCACAGAATCCCAGTACAAATTGTAAGTGGTGCGTACTTCGCGACCGACACCGGTGCACGTAATTTTATTTTAGACATTAATTATTATTAAACCGATATAGTTATGTTTTGTTTCAACTGTGATTATTTAGTTGTACAACTCTGACGATTACATAAAAGAATGAATAAAATATATAAAAAAAAGTTGCGTATGTTTTATTTCTGTGAACCCTATACAAATAATCTATTTACATCGCAAAGAGACTATTCAGACAGTACGAAAACAAATTCTGAAAAAGTAAAACCTTGTTTGTAATGTACCTATATAATATAAGTTGTGACTCATCACGATGTCTATATCGATAATTAAATTTGGTAGAAATATTCCTGCTGCAGTACAGAGATCTAAGAAGCATGAAAAGGAAAATTCACTACAGTTGAAAAGAGGTTGCCACCTTTGTATGCAAATTATTTACGCGAGAAAATCCTTATTGTAACTGCAGAAAAATATATAAAGAAAGAGTTCTTTTGCACTTTTGAATTAAGACAATAAGGAAGATATATTAGTATTAAAACTGTTAAAACACTTTGGATAAAATATTCAAAGCAATTCAGCATTTTCGGGACTCAACCCTGATTTTCCACTTGTACTAGGTACATGATAGAAAATGTATGTAAACATAAAAATTGTACAGGTAATAGATTTCCCAGTGGCTTAGCGTAGGATAATTTTAGTCTTGCTGAGCAGTAAAGTATAATCATTACACACAACTTTTCCGCATTGCTACACAAAAATATGCTACACGAATTTTACCAAAGTAAAAAATATCCTTAAAGTAACCACACTGTTTCAAAACACGAAATTTCTAGTTCTTATTTAAGTAGTAGTTACTTATATAAATATATTTTTGTGAACCTTATAAGTGGAAAATCCGCCAAACCGCAGTAACTAGAGCACTGTAGTGGATTAAGCTCCCTAACCTTCTCATTAATAGAAGAACAGTCAACAGACCTTTGCCCAGCAATGGGACATTTACAGGCTATTAGGGTTCCGTAGTAAAAAACGGAACCCTTATAGTTTCGCCATGTCCGTCTGTCTGTCTGTCTGTCTGTC
>DVVJ01000727.1:0-13534 GCA_018234505.1 Junonia neildi neildi | reverse complement strand
TGTTTTATTGTCGAAAAATTACTCTGTATTTTTTCTTGGTGAAAAGTGAAGTTTCAATAACAATAAATAATTTATAAAAAATTTTATTATATTATGTTCAAAACAGTGGGAAATGCCATGAGAATAAAGCCCTAAGTAAAATAACTATTTGAAATCATAAGAAAAACAAACATAATGTAAAGAAAAGACTATAATTATTATTAATCAGAATTAGTAAAAAGAAATATGAACCTAAGACATACGAGTAGTATAATAGCTTGTTTATGTCGCCACAACATTTTATTATGTTAAAACAAGATGATACATTGTGAAAACGTCTTTACACATTCAAAGAAAAATATCTTGAGTCAAAAAATAACATAAAAATCTTTATTTTAATTTTCTTCTTCATATAACTCTCAATACTCAGGGGTGAACAATGCCTTAGAAATGTTGAGAAGAAAAGAATGGGAGAATTTGTTTTTGTCTTAGTTTTAATGACCATTCGAAATGTTGCTGTAAATAATAAATTTATAAAATAAATTATAATTTAAAAACACAAATAAGCACACAATCGTAACGACTTTGCATTAAAACAAACCACGAGAGAACTGAAACATTTTATTTCTTTGAATATTATTGTTATGATTAATAAACTATTAATTAAGCAATTATTTCAACTATAATACCAATTACTAAGTACTAAAAAACCATGCATTTCAGTTATTGATGTGTTTGTATTATAGAGCTAGCAGAGTTTGCATTCGAGTAAATATTAACACTATACACTAATGAAATCAATTACCTAAATTGGTATTAATCGATGTACCCAATATGTGTGTAGATTATATTCGATATACCGAATTACTAAATGTTAAATCGATTTAATTCCAACCAAAATATTCGATAAGTATATGTATTAAGCGAGTACCTATATTATTTTACCATAAAATATCTTTACTTCCTTTACAGCAATAAATACACGTAATAAATATACTTTTATAGCACTTTATTTATTTTATTTTATTTATAGCCAATGTACATCATTCGTAAAAGTCGTTAAGGTTCTTCGATAAGCATATAAACTAATTTTACGTCTTTTAGAAATCCTCAAAACAACATAACATTTTAGAATAAATAATCAAATTCTTACTTCCTATACGAAAGCAGTTTATTTCAAACGAAATTTTTTATCATTTACGCATATTTAAAAACGCATACCCAAAAAATAGCGATACTATTCATTCCGGATTGTTTTTAAACCTAGTAAAGTTTCTTTTAGTCTCACCGGCTTTGCACTTTTTTTGCAAAAGTTCATGGGCAAAAATACAATATTCGAAACTTCAGAGTCATTGCAACTACGGATCACAAAAGAAAGATACCTAGATTTTTAAGCAGTTTCATTTATTATCCATGCTTTTTACGGAAACTATTTTAGTAGAAAAAAGTCTTATACGTTTACATAACCGCCACGGCACGATTGCAAACATTGAGCTATCCATTTGTTTCAGTTTTCAAACTTTGAAGATTCAATGCAATGCAATCTTCATGACTTATTATTTTATGCCTACTTTAATACAAAGAAGTCAAATTTATTCTAAGAAATGTATATCGTTAGATTGTAATTTGTGTTATTATACATATATTATGTAGATATCAGTAATATTGTTACATTTCGTTTAAGTTTTTGAAAGCCTGTCCATATTTAATCAGGCACAATATTACGAGGCATGAAAAGACCTCTAAATTTCACTGAATGAATTGTTCCTAAGCCTACAATTTTTTCGGCTCATAAAGTTCAATGGTGTTTTTACACTAGAAAGGGTTCGGAGGGTTATGAATTTGAATAATTAAATTTGCTTTGAGAGAACTTGGCTTGTATATTGGAACAATTCAAATATTACTTCAGCCGCTTACGAGAACAAAAGCTTGGCTCTCGGTATTGGAAAACAACCTTTTGTGAGAATAGACAGACCGAGCGAACAGTTTGAGACATTATTTATGGAACCTGGCGATGTAATGTTTGAAGGGATAATTATAACACCATTTCCAATTATTTACTTACAATACTCCATAATAAGGTATACGTATTAATTATTAATCTTTATTAATTTGAATGTATGAAATCGATATTCCTATTTATAAAGATTTCGATCACAAGACTGATAAAATACTTATTTTTTGTTTCTTCGTTTTATATAAGGTGTAATACCGTTCATCCTATTTCGATAAAACGTTATCTCTTTTTTCAATACCGCGAATGATATACGCAAATAACAGTTGTCTTAAAATAGGTGGTTTTCGCTACATACATGTATGTAGGTACACGTATTCGGGAGAGGCCGCGGACGTGCTGCGAAAGCGATCCCGTAGCCTCTCCGTTTTCCGTGCTGTGGCGGCCACCGCAGGGGGTTTTAGTGAGTGCAATCTCACATAACCCGGTCTCCCCCCCAGGAGTCGGGTACACGATTTTCGATGTAAACCGATGATCGCGAGTTCAAACTCTAGCTAGCATCGCTGAGTTTTCAAGTGTTGTATTGGTGTTTAAATTCATCTTATGCTTGACGATGAAGAAGAACATCGTAAGGAAACCCGCATGAGCCGGGAGAATATCTGACATACGAGTGTATTTATTTATATAACTTACAACTTTAATTCACGTCCTATTACTACAAAATACATATAACGCGAAAGTTCGTAAATGGATAAATATAAGTTTGTTACACTTTCGTGAAAAAACTACTGAACAGATTTGCATTTACGGCAATAGAGTCGTTTTCAGACGTCATATTAAATTACTTTTAATAGATTTCCTGTATATTAGGGTTCGTTCAAGTATTACGTAACGCAGTTTGGGGGAGGGGAGGGTCTTGTAAATGTTACGCTGCGTTATGCGGCCGGGAGGGGGTATAACAACATCGCGTTACGTTACGACATAACAGTGATTTTTAGATGAAAATGGTCTCGAAAATTATTTTATTAACCATTTTCACCTAAAAATTTTGGGTAAAATGTTACGTAACATCTAGGGGGGGGGGTACAGAACAACGTTACGATGCGTTACATGTGGGGGAGGGGAGGGTCTAAAATCTTCACAAATTGCGTTACGTAATACTTGAACGACCCCTTACAGTAAATATATTACAGTAGGTATATTAATAGGAAAGTAAGAAACGCCAGAAACTAAATATATTTTCTTGCAAAAATGTTCCCAAGATTACAAACCATTTCGAAAATCTTTCATTTTAATTAAACAAAGTAAACTTTATTGATTTATGTCGAAAGCATTTTATAAAACTAGAGTATTTCACTTAAGTTACTAACAATATTACGTTGAAAACTTTATAAATATATTTTATGCAACGAACAATTTTTCTTCAAAGACAATATGCAGAAGTTGTAGAAGTAAAACAGTGTCGAACCAATATTCATAAATCTTCCACTCATCCGAAAGTTGGTCCGCGCCGCGCGCCGCATTGAATATTCTCGGACATCGTTCGCCGATCCGCGCTCACATAATTACCGCGAGTGCTCCGATGATGAACCGTTAATCCGGTAACTAGAATAAATTTGCATTTGTTAACCGCGTTTGCACGCATTCCCCATGCAAGTGCACTCGCCTAATCTAAATTTGCTGACAGCGCTGCGTATAATGTATCGCGACGGAGCCGTGCGAAATAAAATGCTGATAGCTGACGAGCGTTATTTAAAAATACCTCTGTTAAGTTTAATAGCTCGCGACAACAGTGTAAAAGAATTATCGTAAATTTAAAACAACGCTGCATTTTTATTCGTATAACATCGGGTCGTTTAAATAATTGTTCATTATTTTTACACCGTTTCAATATAGGTATATCGGATTGGTGTTCTTATTGACGTTTTATTCATTTCATAGGCGTGTTCCGAGTGGTAGAGAGGACCAAATATTTTCGCATAATTTTTTGCTAAAATAAAATTTAATGCATTATGTATGTGAAACATTTACAACATGACAGTAACCTAGTTGCGTGTCCTTAAGCACCTATAAGGGATTCTCTTTTCATCCGCCTCGGATTTACCCTTCGACTTCCTTGATCGCCCTTATCACCCTTTACTATCTGTCCCGACTACACACGCTCACATAATACATGTAATAGCGTATAACTCCGTATTATAGCTTCAATTTTTATAGCAGCCATAATATCCTTTACAAACTGATACTAATATTTGAAACTAAAGTGTAAAGATTTTTTTTGTTAAAGTTTAGCTTTGAATCAAATTTTAAAATTATAAGAATTTTAGGACAGTATCGAAACCCATTGCATATTATAAAATTAAACGCTTTCAACTAATATAATATTTATATTTTGAGTGCGATAGGTTTCGACAATTACCACCGCAGCGACCTAATGATTGAAAATTGATCGAATTAAATCTTGATATATATTAGGACCGTACATTTTAAAATATATAAAAATTTAAGAATTAAAATATATAATTAATTTAAAATATATAAAGTGGTGAGTATATGTGGATCTAAACCGAAGGTCGCGGGTTCAGACCCTGGCTAGCACCGCTGATTTTTTAAGTGCTAAATTTGTGTTTAAATTCATCTCGAGCTCGGCGTGAGAAAACCTGCATGTGCCGGAAGAAATTCTGACACATGTATATCCACCAACTAGTAGTGGAGCAGCGTGGTGGAGCTCCACAACCTTCTCCCTAATAGGAGAAGAAGCCTATGCCCAGCAGATGAATATGTACAGGTTGTACTTTACTTACTTCACTTTATATAGAGCCATAAATTTTAAATTTCAATGTTTATATCGTACATATAATATTAACGTATGTCTAAATTTATTGACTTAGTTTTATAATTGTGTGTATAGGTACCTAATCTTATCAATTCATGTACTTTCTTGACATTTAAATTAACAAGCAAACAGATAGTTTTGCTTCACATAAAAGTAAAGATTACATCTTAGAATCCGTAGTCTCGAAACGAAGATAACTAGACGCTCGTTTGAATTTCTGGTCCCCAACAAGGTCGACCTTTCAAAAACTTTATAAGTTTGATATAGAATTGCATGCAAACTCCGAACTGAAGTTATGCCAAATTTTCCAGATTTTGTTCATAAAGTATGAAATGTATTGAACAACTTGTAATATTTAAGACAATTATGCTTTCTTTACATTTTGTGAATTACCGTGGGAGAGCCATGCATTTGCACGAATGAGCCGGCTCGACCGGAGTGATACAACGGCCTCACAGAAAACCGGCGTAAAATGACGCTTGCGTCGTGTTTCGCCGCGTGAGTGAGGGTACCCAATTCCCCACCACTTCCCCATTAATTCCCCATCAATACCCCCAAACAGGACGGCAACGCATTTTGTAGCTCCTATGGTGTTGCAAATGTCCATGGGCGACAGCATTCACTTTCCATCAGGTGATCTGTAAGCTCGTTTGCTGCCCTATCCCATAAAAAAAAATTACAGTAGCATACTTAACATCTTACAAGATAGTCCATTTTTAACTACAGTCCAAAATGTCGAATAAAACAAATAATACACTTTGTTTCCCTGAATATCAGATAGAAGATAAGTAAACATGCTTCATCATCATTGGACACATACGCAAAAAATTTAAAAGAAATGATGACAGTGCCAATTTGCCTTATCAACAGCTGCTGATTATTATAAGAACGAGGCTAAGTGAGAGTTGAAAAATAAATAAAATTTCTTTAAACTATTTTATTGTTAGGTAAATTTTTGGAACGTAATTATTTGGTTATGGAGATTTTTTTCATTCAAGTTATAATTACCTAATATTAAAATCATACAATATAAAAAAGAGCTAGGAAGCTAGTTCCGTAAAAGTACAGATGACACACCACCCGAATCTTACGGTTCAATGAAAATAAAAATTTTATGAGAATTAAAAAAATAAATATAAAACGGAACCCTAAAAATCAGTTCCGCTTGCACATCACTAGTTCAAAGTACGATGCAAGGAGTGGCGCTTCGATAAGCCGTTATGAGTCACGACACTACTCCGTTGATGGAATTCGATTGACGATAAAAACGTTAATTGTCCTTAAAAATGTATCGATTAGCAACCGAAGCGATAACGCTCGGAATTTCCGTCAAAATAAATACCGAAACATACATGTCAATGATAAATTAAGTGCTTGTAAAAATAAAATAATGGTCACTGTATAATTTATATCAATCAGAAATCATTCTTAAAATAAAACTAAAACTTACACGTTACGCGCTATGATTATATCGTCATTTTCTTACCTGTAACAAAAAAATACACATTAAATATAGAAATAGATACGCAGATAATCTTTTTTAGACTAAAATGTAATTAAGTAATAATAGTTAAAAATATAATTAAAATCGGTTAACATTACAGCATAGTCGGTAGCATTACACAAACATTTCGTGGAATCGAGTATCTTCTCTTTGTAAAATAAATCGAAAATTCATTTTAAAACGTACATTACCACAATCATATCGCCCGTTGCATAATATTAACTCGTAACATTCAGAACCCGTGTAAACCGAACTAAAATTATTATATCCCGGAAACTTTGCGGAATGTGCTTAAATTTCGTCTAGATTAGGAGGTTGCGGTGGTTTTATAAAAAGGAATTAATAATGCATCGTCTGATGTTAACCGTACGAGACGCAGTTAGAACGGTACTTTTCAAGTATATAATAAACCTTATACTAAGGGAATAGGTGTTACGTATTCCACCGTCTACGTGGACACACAAAGGTCGCGCTTGGTCCATAAAAGCGACCCGCTGAAAGGTCACAGGGCTCTTCTCATTGTACATACGTAAGTACAACTAGATAAAATAAGCGTACCGAAAATTTGTAACGAGATTTCTTTTACATTATTCATAAAATAATTTGTGTCCCAATCCGCTTATAAGTTTAAATAGCTTTATTATAAGTAAAATATTCATATTTTAATGTTAAACAGAATATTTGACTCATTGCTTGATAGTTTACATGAGGTATGCAGAAAAATGAAGTACGGCCGTTTACTTGTGTTTTGATTTATTGAAGTGAAATGTAATGGAAGTTTTGGTTAATTTTTTTACACCTAATAGAACAGAAATACAATGGATGTAATGAGTTTAGATTTTTGAAAATCTATACTCATTACATCATTAGATCACAATTTACAGTAATATCCAAGTTGAACTCAAAATTAATGTTTAATCTTAAATGTATGTATTTACAGTTTAATTAATTCCATTAAAAATATAAGCGTATGAAGATACCATCGTAACCCATCAACGATTTATATACCATCTCGTTTGCAAAGCGTTTCATCAGTAGGTATTGGCAAGACTGCAATAATATCACAACTTTCGACGCGAAAATGTAATGAAAATGACCAGCGATTAAATTAATAAGAGGAATGTGCTGTGAAACGAAAAAAATCGACGGTTTGTTTTCACAATACGCTCTTTACGCGAAATATTTTAAAACAAATCTTGTTATGATAACTGCTACGAATCAGGAGCCGTTCTCTCCACTACATACAGCATCGCATTAAATTGATCGTACGAGAAATATTACTTTTGTTTTTCGATTTAAATATAAAATAAAGATATAAATGTACGAAATTCGAAATTTACATATCACAAGATTTCCACACGGAAAATATATTTTTAAAAATATGTCTTCGATTATACTGATTGATCGATCTCGTGGCTAGTTCGGTGTAGTTCGTGGGTTCAATCCCGTTCTTGATAAGTATCAGTATCAGTTTATGCGTCTCTAGTTTGTCGTTGATGCTTGGTGTCATTGAGTGAAAATGGGTTCAAAAGGTTAAATGTCTGATTAAATTATGATAAGGTAAGTAATATTTCAATATATGTAAATACAACAGTGTCACAACAAATCTCATATTAGGTAACAGAAACCGTAATAAAATCAAACTTATGTTAGGTAAGTCCTGACACACAAGTATATATTATTTCCTGCGTACCATGAAAGTCTTTATGAATGAAACTGCTGAAAAGTAGCCACGTAATAAATCAATTCGAATTCGAATAGTTAGTCATTTAAAGCCAGAAATAGGAAAACAATTTTGAAGAAGAGCAAACAAATAAATTAGCTATTCGGCGAGTCAAAACAGCCGTTCGCAAATAAAAACAATGCGGCGAGGTTAAAGGAAAGTAAAAAAAATACGATTTCGCTTTTGTTGGAACGCCACGGTAAGTAAACAATAATAGGCACTGATAACCCGTTGTCGGTGCATACAACCCCGTTCGGGGAAATAACACTGCAATATCGCATTAATTGAAGGCGCGTTTTATAAAATTTTCCAGAAATGAGCGACCGCAGATTGTTTTCCTGTAGCGGTCGTGAATTACGACGCGGTTACGAAAATAATAAAAAAATACGTGTGTGTATTATAAAATTACCCTTTATTATTATTTTATCCCGATATTAATTTATTTGATGCGGTTTATTAAAGATGTGTAAGATTTTACGTAAAAACCGCGTAAAGCCACCCAGATCTTAAAATGTGACTTATTGTTATTTCTGGGTGACGGTTCTCTTTTTTTTCTAATAAAACGTAGGTAAGTAATATACCTGTAGTATTACTTAGAAATTTCCATATTTTCATATAAACATGAAATCTCTTGTCGCTTATGTATGAAACTATATTCTTTATTTTAAGGAAACCTGCATGCTTTAAGAAAGCCTAGTGGTAAACTTTATACAGTTTTCCATATTCACCATCAGGTTATATTTTTGTAGAATTTAATTTTCGTTTATTTTAAATTAATAACAAAATCATACACTATCGACATTGACGAGTATACAACTTGTACCTAAACTAGCTAACAACGACTCCAAACATTATTTAATTTCCTCATTTGCGGTTTCCAACTGATTGATAAGAACACCTCCCAAAACATTTCGATATCCCAGAAACTATAACACGACATAATAAATGACCTTCCGCAAGTCGCAATTAATTAAGGATTATATATTGGGTGTTTTTTTAAAGCATAACCGCATCGAGATCGTGACGCTGGAGCCAGAGTGGTATGACGCAAAACCGGGAGCTAAGCATACTATCTGAAAAACTAAGCTAAAATAGGACATAATAAATGACCTTCCTCAAGTCGAAATTAATTAAGGATCATATATTGGGTGCTTTTTTCATAGCATTCATGACGCTGGAGCCGTCGAGTGGTATGACGCACAACCGGGAGCTAAGCCTACTTGGAGAACGACCCACGCACGTTCGGGGGACACGTGACAACGGAAATGGGATTAGGCGACGCTCAATGTTTCACCGCTCCGACCGGAATGACCATCCCCGCAAATTGTTTATTGGATATATCGTTGATTGACGACTTGTCCACGGTTTCTTTCAGAAGCGACAAGATTTTTTTTACTTAGATTTTTTAATACAAAATAAACTTATCAATCCCAATAGACAATCGCGTTTAGTAGTAAACTTTTAGAGTAGTGAATACAACTACTCTAATAGATAAAGTTAATATGGATCTTTCACATTAACTTATTCAGCGACACTGGAAAGGGTACAGGAAACAGTTCATTTCGAATGACAGCACTTACAAATAAGGAAGATAAAAATATTCGTTTAATTTCAAATATAAATATTAAACAAACGACAAATTTATTAAATACATTTTAAAATTATACTAGATATCGGCGGGAGACTACGGCATATGACAAAAAAGTTGAAAATTTCAAGTCGATACGTCTCCGTATGAAATGCCTCTAGTAGCCTCCGCTCCTGTTTATCATCTATAAATAGCTCTCCTGAGAACCGGTAAGGCATGGGAACACCCACGCGATCCATGAATCGCGTCTTGCGATATTTTTAAATTGCCAATCGATGTCTATTTCTATAAGACGACTTGCCCTTGAGTGTAGTTGCTTGGAATTTTTCTTAAAGGTCATTGAAGAGGAAAGTTTAATGAATGGAGCCGTGTAAACGTTTTATTTTAAAAATAGATATACATAAATTTTAATCATAAAGACGAGCACTTATGTAGAACGTATTCATACATATCTTTGTACATATCCTTCGGTACGAATGTTTGTCACCTAACTCGTCCTTAACGATTGGAACGATCCAGACGTCTAGGACGAGTTAAAGATATTTAAAAAAAGTATTTAGATGAATTTTTTGTGTATATTTAAGTAGGCTCTTGGAAGGTTTGAAAATATAACTGGAGCCGGTAGGTGGAACTGGTACCAGTGCTGATTAAAATTTTTGGAATAAGCTAAAAGTAAAAAAAATACAATATATTTTGATTTATTAAACATAACTATATGCATAATATGATATGTTGTAAACATTCTACAAATGTCACATAAATAAGGTGCCGTTTATAATATAGTTATGTATAATTTGCACGGTTATTGGATTTCGAGCTACATATAAAAAATAAATTACGAGACTCAAAAGAATTCCTCATCCAAATTTTAATAAATCATTTGATATTTTTACTTGATGTTTCATAAAAATAAAATGTTTGTCAAGCGAAGAACAAATATAAAATTCTAAAATTATGCTATTAGTCGTATTTGATTCCTGCAAAGGTAAAAAGATCTATAAACGTCTAACATCAAAGGTTTCGCCTACACGTTTACTCAGCAGTATTTACCTGGCTTGCGACCTTCTTTATTTCGGTATTAGAGCCGTCTGCGTTGTTTAATAAAGTAATTCTATTTATAAGTGTCTAATCCGGCTAAAGATTAATGTCTTAGCTAAAGATCAATCCACTGCGGCTTTGCTAATTAGCTACGCTGGAACGTTAGTCGGTAACGAGTGTGAAATATGTTGAATAATAAAATAATTGTCAACATTGTTTGAATTCTTCTAATAGTACCTAACGAACGAACTTGAACAATATAATAAACTTACTATTTTGAAAATGATTTTTTTTGCGTTACTTCTCATATTAAAAAGAATTTAGATCTTAACCTACTAATTGCGAAGAGAGCTTTACTGTAAATGGCGAATTTGCCACTAAACAGGTATTGCGATTTTTTTTTCATCCTGTCGACCATTTCAGCCCTAATTTATTACAGCATAAAAATATCTTAAAATAAGGAAATAAAACGAAATCCTACATAATCTTGTTATTTTTTTTTTTAATGAAATGAAATATTATAATCTAAGCCTCTGTAATTACCGTAAAAATAAAACTTCGATTAAAAAACGAGGGTAATTTCGTTATTTAGAGTGACGTAAATAAGCGAAATGTTTCTTACTTAAATCTTATTAAAGTACTTGCGACTTTGACGAAAATACAAGTTTACATTTTATTCCTGAATGATTCACATTTCAAGTTTTAGCTTTACGGCACCCAGGGGAACATACACACATTCCCTGCCGAATTATATGGAGGTCTTAACTATGATTTTAATTATACGTATTGCTAGAAGACTTAATGTTGTTAGGCGATTATTATGGAATACTTACATTATGAATAGAAAATGATATTTTTGTTAGTTTATTTGCGTGTTTGTTCCATGTTCACGCCATAACCACTGAACGCAATTGTAAAAACAGGGATTGTTTTACAAAAACCCTTTTTCTTTACCAATAGTCACGTTCTCGTTTATTATTACTTTTGCATCGTGTACTTATAACAGATTATTATTATAGATTATAATTTCGAATTTTCCATTCAACGTAAACAGACTCCATAAATAGATTGGCTTATAAAAACGGCCCAAGGAAACGATATTAATGTTAACGACAGAACAAGTAACCGCTAATACGCCGACCGCTCGGGACCGCCTGTACGCGAACCGTAATGGCGTACATTTTTAATAATATCTCGACCCATTTGTACTCTTTCATAAACCGGTTAAGGCCAGGAATAACATAGAATTCATTATTCTATATATTCTCTGTGAATATTTCGTTTTTTTTTCTCTCTCTCGTGTCGAAATATTATATCGCCGCGGATCTTCGTATGTTGTGAAAAATCATATAAGAAGGTAATGTCAGGTGAAAGAGAAAACGTAAATAGAGTGCCTATTTATTTTTTTCATAAACACTAACAAAAATTTTTTTTCTTCGGAAAGTGCTATTCTTATTCATGCTTCACCAGTGATTCTATTATTACTTCTGGAATACATCAACTGTAGTTTTTACGTTACACTTTACAGTCATGGACACGATAATTAAAAAATCTTGAGTATTTTATTGACGACACACACCTCTTCATACAATTCTTAATAAAATAATATTCAACCAAAACATTACACAACATCTAATGCTAAGCATACACAAGAAAGTGCAATGTTAAACTCGTAGTACAGAAAGGGCTCCAACAATCGCTGGGCCACCCAGAACGAGGAACTAGAAAGTTCGTGCCAGCCTCCGAGCGAGACGCGACGAGAGATTATTCGATTCCTTACAATATATTCATGGAGATATAATTACAGTTATTATTCTATTACCGTTCGTATCGCTGAATCGTAAGGTTATTCTATTGATGGAAATTGAAGCAAAAATAGACACCATTATACTTTGTGAACACCTCTAACGATAACATTTTTTATAAAGAAGTATGTAGAGGGGAAAAGGTTGAGGCAGCAATTTGCACTGAAACATACTCTGAACATTACTCTGATATGAGTACCTGTGCTTGCTCAAAAATTAAAATAAAAATAAGAAAAAACATCTTCATTGATATATTATTCATTCAAACATTTTAATTAATTCAAGGAAAATTGCCGCGTTACAATTTACAATACTCATAAATTGTAATAGCTTAATTATGAAAATGAAAAAAATCGCCAGACATCTAAAATAACAATCTGGTCTATCAATGGAACAGCCAAATCGTCTGATGAAAGGAAAAAAAATATTTCACGTGAATCGCTTTTAGTAAAATAACTGTTCCGCCGTGCACTGATAAAGCCTCATAATGAAGTTCGCCGACGATGCCGTTTTAATTACTCGAAACGGTAAGAACGGCAAATTCGTTTTATAACAGTGGCCATGCCCGAGGTGCCCACCTGTACCGCATTTCGCGAAATTCATGTAAAAACCGAATTAAAAAGATCCGAAACACCATGCAAATTATTAACGTATTCAGTTTTCTAATTTTTATTTATTCTGTAAATATTAAAAAAATAACAATTACGCGTAGACTCGAGATAGCCAAACAACGAAAAAGTATAGGGAATAAAGAATAAGGAAAAAAAATCCGAATTATCGAAGAGATTTTCCGTTCGCGGCTTTCAGCTTGGTTTAATATCGCATATTAAACAGATAAATATTTACTCTAGTAAATATAATCCTTGGTCGACCGTAATTTGATTTTATTAGCGGAAAATCTCTCAAAATATCAAAAGCCATACTATAGTAGTCTCAAACATTCCTTGATAACGGCACGTCTAAAACACAGCGGTGAGTACTGAAAGTGCATTTACCGAACGAGAAGCAGATAGTGCGAGTAGTAACATACGAGCAATATCACGTCAACGGGACCCCTCATTTACCACTTGATCATGAAACTTTGATCTGATATATTTTTTTAATAGT
>DVVJ01000726.1:0-13539 GCA_018234505.1 Junonia neildi neildi | reverse complement strand
CGAAGCGGCAACGGTGGATATTTTTTTCATTCATGTTTCTAGTAGTTAGGTGCATTCGTTGTTAGAAAATATACATCGTGTGAAAACTGAGCTGAAACTTAAAAACTGTGTAGAGGCTAATCTACTGATCCGATTTAGATGATTTTTTGTGTATGGTCTTGAAATCATATTTCATTTAAATAGTTTCAATTAAAACACATCACATGTATTGACCCTGTATAATGTAACAGATTTGCACGAAGTGAAAAATTACATGCGCCAGAAGTAAACCCGTTCAAACAAAGTCATCAATTTTGTTTAGAACCAAGAATTCTTTTCCGCTAAAAATGATATATGTACTCAAATATGGTCTTTGTTGTAGGATAATATAACATTCTAATGATGAAGAATTTTTTGAAATTGTTCCAGAAATTGGACGAAAAAGGTAAAAGTGCCGGCCAACAAAAATACGATAATAATGTGCAATTTATTTTTGTTGGCCGGCCCGAATACTTTTTTGGTCCTAATTTTATGAAGCATGTCTGATCTCCTTTTTGACCTTATTCGTTACACACGTACTAATCTCTCTTTATCATAATAATTTAAATAACTTTGTCTGCCCAGTCGTCGTCGCGGCAGTGAATGGGAAGTATTGGAAGGTCTAAAGGACGGGCAGCGGTTCGACAAACGACCCGAGGTTTTCAATGGTTACCTGCACAAGAAACGAAAGTGGCCGCTGAAAGGATGGCACAAGGTGAGAAATAGATTTTTTTTTTATGTAAAATTTCATTTAAGGAGAAGTCCGGTCAACTGATGTTAACTGGTCATCGGTGTCCATGGATATTTGTAGCATCTTGAGGGTACCGGCGGCCCAATTCCCCAGCCCTTCCTCATTAATTTCCGATCCATTCCCCCCCCTAAAAGGCCGGCAACGTATTTTGTAGCTCCTTTGGTGTTGCAAATGTCCATGGGCGAAGGTTTCCATTCCATACTTTCCATCAGGTGACATGTCAGCTCGTTTGCCGCCCTATTCCATTAAAAAAAATACGAAAGAGCCACATACGGAGCTTAAAAAGAAAAATGGAAAGGGAAGAAGTTTGAGTAGAATATGAAGCCAGAATTGGGGAGGGGATTTAGGTTTAATTTTTTTAGGGAGGAAGAAATTAAAAATTAGTGTAGATTTCCTACTGTACGAGTAGCTGTTATATTATCACTTAATTCCAAGGTCTGATTAGAAAAACGTGTTCAGTTCGAATACATTTTATGGGCAGGGGGTTGTAGAAGGTAAAAATTTTAGAAAAAGTTTCGGACTCTGTCATAACTTGTAATTAAACCTGCTATATTTTCATTTAAGCAGAATCTGGATTGCCGTAACGCAAATTCAGCGGTCATTTTCCATCATCATTTATAATTTTAGCCTAAAATGGATTGTTATTTATATTAAGCTTATATTCATATAGAAAATTGAATGTGGGATTCCAATTTGGAACATGTAATATTTATTATTTAAATCCTCGATGTGACATTTCGTAGGATTCCTGACAAGGGTTAGGTCTAATTTGATAATATTTTTAGCAATAAAAACGTATCAGATTAACGAAGTTATTTTTGACCTTATTATATTATTACGGATGGGAAAGAATATGATTTTATTTTTAACGTAATACGAATAAGATTTTATAAAAATAGGTCAATATCGCTTAGTGAGACGAAAAATATTAATAAAAATGTTTACCTGCTTATATGTATTGTTTGCGTTAACATGAATCATATTTAATTATACATTTGATTTAGTCAAGTACTATTTTGTGCAGAATTCCATGTTAATAAATAATTTCCGTGGAATATGGCTAAAAAAGTTTGGTTATATTTATTTTACTCATTACATCTTACCAAATTTTTCTATCACCACAAAATTGCCCTAAAAATAGCTTGTCGTCACAATTACCGATTTTTGACCCACTTCTCCCGTTTTTCCTCGCTGATTTTATTGAATACGACTCTGTTTTACCAAAATTCGTACCAAATTTTTATGTACACAAAATTGCCCAAAAAAAAACTTCTTTTCTTCTCTTATGAAATAGCAAATTGTCGCCCGTTATCCAGCGTTTCTTCGTAGTAGACGGCGGTATCTTGGTGTACGCGCGGTCGCCCACAGACGTCGCGAGGGCCCTGCTCCACGGCTCCATCGACGTCGGCCTCTCCGTCTATCTGATCAAACTTACCGATTTTAATCAATATGACTTTGTTTTACCAAAAATTCTTACCAAATTCTTCTATCAGCACCATATAACTCTAAGAATAGCTCATCCTACCACACTTTCTGACCAAATTTTCACCAAATTTCAGCGTTTCTTCGTAGTAGACGGCGGTATCTTGGTCTACGCGCGGTCGCCCACAGACGTCGCGAGGGGCCGCCTCCACGGCTCCGTGGACGTCGGCCTCTCCGTCATATCCGCTAAGGCTCGCCGACGCAGGATAGATATAGATGCCGATGAGTTCATATACCACTTGAGGGCAAAGACTCCAGATGTCTTCCGCACATGGTTAAACGTTTTGAAGGCGCATAGGTAAGTGATTTTTAGAGTTTTTATAAGTTCCTTTTATATTTGTGGTATGAATGTAAGCAATTCCTCTAAAATATGATGGTCTAACTAATAAGGCTTTTCTAAAAGCGATGTAAATATAATAAATGGTATATAAAAGACACATATAATATTCTTAATTTAATAATTTGTGCATGAAAAATGTTTAAATGATTTTATTAACAATTCCCTATCTCTTATTCCCCAAATAATCTTTCCTACCTTAAAATACCGAACCTTACGAAGTAAACTCCAAAACTATTGAACCCTAATGATACCATTTATAAAATAATCATATGCCAAATTTTCCGTATATTCCGCATATATTTTGCTTTTAAACAAAATCTATATAAAATTAACCCTCAAACAAAATCTACTTCAACATATAAAACCCACTCCAACAATCCACACAGATTATACAGACAACACTTGCTAACGTTCGGCGCGCGCGAGTCCGTACCGAAGATCCACGCCCCGATCGACGACCCTCCCCCCACTGACACGTCTTCCCGTGAGTATTATTACTATAACATAGCCTAAACACCCTCAAAATGACTAAAAGTTTATACGTCCTTGGATGCCATATAGGGTTATAGCAAGATAATGAAATGGTCTATTTTCTGAGCTGAAAAGCATTCTTGATAATAAAAGAGATAATTTTCTCTAAGGCCATATAACCTTTTTCTTAGATCATAGCTTGAAGAAACGTTAAATAGAATACTAAAACTCTCTAATAGTAAACTAGTTGCCAATTAACATTTCCCTTAAAAATCCTTACATTACAGTAATTTCCTCTCCTTTATAGAAACTTGTTCAAGTACATCGAATTCGTTGAAAAGTGGCGACAAATGGAAGTTATCAGATGTTTTAGTTTATCCATTCTGCGGTTCAGAAATAACGCCCTTTAACTACGATTATACCAAACACTGTAATGAGTTGCGTCATATAAAACTTTGTACACTTAATGATAACAAGCATATAGCTCCTATTAACACTAGATTAGAAAACAAAAAATGTGTTCAGGAATCCGATGAAAGACAAAAGAAAATAAATTCAGTGATTTGTTTTGAAAATACATTAGAAGATGAAAAACATTTTGAAAATAAATCGCCTGTCATGTCAATCGTAACGACGGATGCTGAAAAACAGATGAATAGTACCGATTTAGAGTTTAAAACAACATCCGGTCTACAATCATCTCTAATGTGCGAATTCTCAATCAATTCGCCAATATTCAAAAATAACCTCAATGTGTTTAACACCGAAGATAACAGTTGTTACAAAGAAAATACATCTCTACTTACTTACAAAGAGAATAATCTCAATACTTTATTTATCTTTTCAAGAAAGAAACGTGATAGTATTGAAAATAATCCTCTCATACGAAAAAGCAATAAGTCCACCAATCTATACAAATACAGGAATATCTATCCAGAGCCAAAGCTAAAAAGACCCTTAAGTAGATGTATGTTACTAGAAAAATATAAACTAAAAGATACAAAAACGTCTAAAGGAGACAAAATATCTGTTAAAGAAGTAAATAAGAAACATATAAACATGCAAGTTGCAACTGATAAAGAAAATAAATCACTACAAAATTCTTTTACACACACTGAATCAGAAGCTACGGTGGAAAAACTTCTGCTCTCAGTTTTTGGTAAAGTCAGTTATAATGAACTAGGTCAGAGTGATATTAAAATTTATTTAAGTGAAATAGTAAAAGAATTGTACAGTATTAAATACGATAAAACCGAAATCGAAAAGGCACCCATTAAAAAGTTATTCAAATCTTTATTACAATATTGGATAAGCAACAATACTGATGATATTATCAAAGATATGATTAGGCAATCTAAATCTATAGACAGACAATCTAATAAGCATTTCGCCAAAGATCAGACGACGTCTAATGTCATGATAGAAAGTATCACTAAAGCAACGCAATTTCATGGTATCAGTGAATTTATGGAAGAAACATTAAAAGAAATGAAGGCTAATAAACAAAAGAAGATGAATAAATTAACATCTAACGTAACTGATAGTTTTGTGCAAGAAAGACGGGTACAGGAGCTTGAAAAACTTTTGAAAAACACAGTATACATATGTGGTACTCTACCGATTAGTAAGAGTAGGGAAAAGGATATCAAAATTACTAAGAAACTGATAGATAATCTCGATAATTTATCACATCAAAACAATGGTGATAAGAGAACTGCGGATAATGATGTAATTGATGTTTCCGATTCGTCAAATGAATTACCGAAAATACGAGATACTATCAACAACTTAATTAGTGAAATATCTATACCACCTGATGTGGCTAAAGGTTTCTTAGGTGCGTATCTAGATTTGCTGCATGAAAATGAAGGTAATACTGAAAGCAATACTTCGACAGACGATTCAATAGTATCTGATCAGTTAAAATGTGATGTTCAAACTGAATCTGTTCAGAAGAAATTGTCTAAAAGTATCTCAACCAAAGAATTTGGTGATACTAAACAGTTTAAAAGTCAAATTACTGATCCTGGTCAAATATTTCTCAAAGATGTGTTAGACAAAGTAACAACCATATTTTCTAAGAAAAATAAAACTAATGTAAAAAAAACATCTAATGAATTAAAAGGATGGGACGGTATTTCATTTTGTCAACCGATTAAAAATGAACTAGGAAATATTGAAACCGAGATTACTAATAAAAAATCGCTTGTAGTAGATGTTTCTAAATACAATTTGGAACATATTTCAATGACAGGTGATCTATCTTTTAAAGGCAGGGCCTCTATCACAATGAAGTTAAAAGAAAAAGCAAAAAATTCTGGAGAAAGTGAACCAGTAAATCTTACATTTAATTTTGCAGAAAAAAGTGACTTGAAAATAAACCAAGAAAATATTTTATCTGATTTTACCGATTCCGATAAACTTTTCAGCAAAAAACCTTTAAGACCGTGTACCATTTTACATAATCCTTATATAACTATTGATAAGGAAGCTATAAATTTAAAACCGTATCTTAGCAGTAGCGAAGAATGCAATAAAAACTGCGATATAAATGAAGCTGATCCAAATCCGTTGACCGATAGTAATGCATCCTCTAAGGCATATATTAAAACGAATGATGATATAATGAGAACATATAAAATTTATGTCGATAAAGATTCCATTGAAAGCGATCCACAGCCTTGCTTCATTTTGTCCATAAATAAAACATTTGCTTCTAAGTTAGGATTGAAAAGACTTCCTAAAGATATTGATGAAAAGATCGTATCGAATATTGATGCACAAAAAAATTCCTCACTTAAAAATATTAAAGAAGATTTATCTGTATTCGATAATATACCTAAAGTTATAGACGAGAAATTTATATTAATGCTCCTAGAAAATATATCTATACTATCCAAAAACTTACCCACCATACATAAGGACATTTACAGTCTTTATGTAAAATTAATGAAAAAGTACGAAAAGATAAATTTAAGTAAAAGTCAAGGATTAGGTCTTTTAGGAAAAATTTATAAAGAATCTTCTAATATAAAATGTACAGTGGATAATGAAACTCGATTTGAGAAAACTGTTATACAAATAATCGATGAAAATACTAATACTAGTGACTCAAATGATATTTATATTGAAAGAAAAAATAGCGATAAAGCTTTGATTACAGATCGAACAATAGAACAATCACATAAGTGTGTGCAATTTAATAATAGTGAAATGCAACTGAAACCAAGAAACATATTCAATGTTGATAAGACTGGTGGTACGCAAACCTCTTTCAGTAGTCTATCCAGTGAAGAAGATATGAGGGCAGACAAAGCAATATCTGTCCAAGATTGGTACACACAGATTTGCACAAAAGATTGTGCTATAAGCACTCTCATCAAGTACGTCTTAGATTCGGATGACGGTTCTCAAAATTTTCGCTTTAGAGACATAAATCAAGAAAAATGGAAAGAGAACAATTTTGCTAACAAAAAATCTAAGAATGAAAGAAAACAATCGACAAAAATAAGACAAGATTTAATCAGAGAAATAAATCTATTATCGTCTTCTTTCAAAACATCCACCCAATCGCAGACTGAGAAAAAATTGAGATGTTTAAAGGAAAAGACTAAAAATAAAGACTATAATATTTATCAGTTATTTCTGAGCAAGAAGTATGAAGTTAAAAGATCTTGTTCTATGATAGAAGCTACAATATTTCGTGAAAAAAGCGATGACCTTAAAACTATATATCGATGTACAAGCTATCCCTCCTATTGCTCCGGTTAGTTTGACAAATAGAATTAGAATTTTCTAGTAATTTGCGATTACCCATCCATTCCTTTCCTTTAGATTGTAAATAGATTCTAAAAGCGTTGATCTAGTTGATCCTTGCATTGTTTGAAACTGTTTAATTGGTTTAAATATTTAAAAAAGAATCATATAGTTTTAAAGTTAGATAAATTGTTCCTAATAGCGTTAGATAAAAGTAAAGGTAGTCTTACTGGATGTGGTGCATGGGTTTACTATTTAGTAAATATATTATTCATGTGTTTTAGTAGAAGTATTTCTAAATTATATCCTATTAGTTAACTTATAGTGAACTGTACGTTATTTTTTCCCCTTTTTAAAAGATCCTTTAGTCAATTGGTTTTATAAGTCTTACGCCTACATTTAAACTATAATATCTTCTACTTCAAGCACAATCTTTCAAAAACGTTGGGATTCTGGAATGAGGATTATGTAACAAATATTTTTATACCCAAAGCTTTACTATATGGGGTTTGATTCAATCTTTAAAATTGGGACGTATATGTAAAGTCTAATTCACGAAACTTGAATGATCTGAACTATGCGCAATAGGTACGCTGCGTAGAACAAAAAAATAGGTATTTTGATCTACCTACAGAGTCGAGATTACTTCGACGGACATGCGCAAATTCTAATTCGACTCGTGTTCAGACATTTCAAGTTGGTTGAATTTACCTATCAGTTGGCTAAATCCCATCTATTGAAGCTTTATTAATCCTTTAAAGAATAACTCGTTACCAAATGTCAAAGTCCTCATTCCACATGCCCTCCGTTACCCCCTGTCACGCTATTCTGTCCCAGGGCTGGTTAGCCCCACTTCGCCCCCTATCCGCGGCCCGCAAGCTGGATTTGTGTCCGGAACGCCCGGGGGGCGGCTTGCTGGCTGGATTATTGGTATGATTGTACTATTTTATCTATCAAAATTAAATACTAAAAATAATAACAAAAGTAAAATAAAAAAAAGATTGGTTAAAATTGATCAAATGTGTTTAAATCAGGTGGCTATTAATTTTGAAGCCATTGGAATGAAATGTATTTGAGTAATTTTATTCAGAAATTTAACTTAAAATTACATAATTTCCTCCTTTTTCCTTTTATATTGAATCATGTAGATAGTTTAATTTTATTTATTAGCTGTACTGTAAACTCCTCAAGATCTGAATCAAAAACTAATTTAGAATTATACTTAAGTTCAGTTACTAAATACTTTTTAAAATAATTTTCTTCTACTGGACAAAAATATGGTTTGGTTTGCCAAAAGTTAAGCATGTTAAATTATTTTGTGTTAGAATTCTAGAAATGGCATGAAGCATCGTTTCTGTTTGGTTTTACATATTTAAAATTTTATCATTGCCTCATTCTTACCTTCTTAATACCTCAGGGTCTTCTTTATCTTTATAAAAACTAAATGAGACCATTCAATTGTAAAGTAAGAGTATTTTAGTATTTAGACGTTATAATTATTAGAATAACTAAAAAGCTTTGCCTTAGTTTACTTAATTAGTATAGCATCGATATCGTTATTGAAATGTTTTCTTATTATTTTTTAATACAAAGAATCATACATCTTTTACATAAGTAAAAGTTTATTTTTATTATTAATACCCTTTACCTACTCCATGCTTTTGAAAGCCGTTTACTCTATTACAGTAGATGCTATAGTAGGAAACCAAAATCACGAATTATATGGTAGTTCGTCTAATATTTTGAGCCCATTTTAACTTACCCAATGAGGGTACTTTCACAAACTTTACTAACGTATTAATTTTTGATGACCGTGCAATATATTTACCGTTTAATACACCTCAAAAACATATTAATAAGTAACAATAACTTATTAATGATAACAAATCCACAGAGTCAGGCGGTCCGCTAGACACGGCGTCCCGTGAGCTCGGCCAAGCTCAGCTATCCGTACAACAGTTGCAGAGATTGTTGGAGGCCTTGGAGCTACAGCAGCAGGCTCACCATGATACTGATGTGAGTATAAATTAAACGTGGGAGAGCCATGCGTTTGCACGAATGGGCCGGCTCGACCGGAGTGATACCACGGCCTCAGAGAAAACCGGCGTAAAAGGACTCTTGCGTCGTGTTTCCGGAGGCCCAGATTTCCCACCCTTTCCCCATCTATTCCCCCTCCATTCCCCTAAAAAGCCCGCAATGCATTTTGTGGCACCTCTGGTGTTGCAAATGTCCATGGGTGGCAGAATTCCATCAGGTGATCTGTCAGCTCGTTTGCCCCCTATACCATAAAAAAAAATAAATAAAGACATTTTCAATAAATTGTTACAAGCTATAAATGTAGTGGTGCTGAATGTGCCGTTAACGGCAGCGGGTGCGGGTTTATTTTTGTAAAAACATTTGTTCCTAGGTTTAGGTATTTATCCTTGTAGGTCTCCCTACCGTGCCTCGGAGAGCAAGTAAAGTATTTGCTCCCGGTTGTTATCACAATTCTCTGATAAAGATCGTTACTCATAGTAGGAAAATATTCTAGTCTAAATGAATACTTACTCTCCTGGTTGCCGAGGTCAGACGGCAACCGCTGTGTATATTGTAAAATCAGTAACTTGTCAATACCTAGACTAGACTAAAGTAGTTCGGGAAAATGCCAAAGTCCAACTACTGGATAATTTTTAGGTATAAATCTGTGGGATAAAAGTACTAATTTCAACACTTTTACAGTTCAATAAAATTTCAGATAAACAATATTGCGCGAGTTGAATTTGAAATGTTGTGATTGTTCAAAAACTGTGAAGATTTGTGAAGTCCTTAAACTGGTTTTTAAATTTTGGTAACTTATCTTTTTTTATTTTTCATTTGTCAAATGTATGTAGAAGATCTTATTGTAAACAGTATAAGATTTAAAGCAGTGTTAACAATTTTACTGTATGTATCGTAGTTTGCTAAATAACAAGAGGGAGGACATCTCAAGGTTACCCAAGCGATATAAAATATACATATTGTATAATAGGAACATAAAATAGTATCACAATTTTGAGAAGTGAAGATTTTTTTGTAAAGTAAATGTACAATACCTTATTATTTTATTTTATATTATTTCGACGATTGAAAGGCTATTTGGTCTGAGCGCCATTTTTTTTGACATAAATATTTTATACATATTTGGATAGAGAACAATTTGCTGATTTTAAAAATGTATATAAATATATATGTCAAAAAAGGGCGCTTAGACCAAATAGCCTTTCAACCGTCGATTTGTTCGTCGTCGTTGTCGATTCCAACAATTTGTTTATATTCATAACATTATAATGTTACCATTGTTATGATAGTTTTCCAGAATAATTTTCCTTAATCAACATAATTCCAACAATTCCAGGTGTCCTTAGAAGGTGCGTCTCCAAATGTAAAGAAGGATCGTCGTAAATTCGGCCTCCGCAAGAAGAAATCTAACAGCAAATGTGCTTCCGTAGAACTGGCCCCACCTCACATCGACCCGTCTAACTCTCATATGGTAAATACATTATTATCTACCCTCAAAAACCTAAAACTGCAAGTTACAAATGTCAGTGGCATAACTTAACATAAGACTATTATCATATCTATGTATTAGTAGCTCTTACTGTTATATTAGTTAATTGTGCTCCATAATCTAGTTAATGTCATTTAATGATCAAACTTCAGCCACATGGTATACAATGGTAGTGTAACTCAAGGAAAAAAAATGTCGTTCATATGAAATACTATACTGGTTCACTATACAAGAAAATAACAAAATATTTTTAATGAGCCTTTTTCTAATGTACTCAGGTACTGTGTTACAACAATTTATTCACAAAACCTTAAAAAATAAATTCAAAGAACATTAGAGCTAAACTTTAATATTCCGTTTTATCCTACTAATTTCTTATTTCCAGGCGCTATCCGCCCTAACGGCGCCACCGTCGCCGGGAGGCGGGGCCTCGTCTATCCCCGCCTCCGCCGCCTCCCTCCCCATTGGTGAGTGGTCTGCTATCTCTCTCACACACTACACACGTCCTCTTCTAACGCTGCTAGAGCGTTTAGTGCCTGCCTTGTATGTATGTACTTATGTGCGGGTTGGAGATAAATTGTAGCAAGGGAAAATTAATTAATAAATTAATTCATTAAAAATTAAACAGGTAGTTTTGAATGTTTTGTACTTATTTCAGTTTGGGATTAAAGCTTTTTGAAAGAAGGGAAAATTTCTTCCTAATTTTCTCATATCTCTATGTAGTAAGTGTGACTTATAGTCTAAATAATACATACGTTTACGATTTACAAAATTTGTAATGGCCACAATACTATAAAACATCTTGAAATTTTTGACAATGCTAATTTAAAAAAAAAATAAAAAGTACAAACAACTAACAAGAAATTAGTTCTAGTATTATTATTTAATTTCTACCATCAACCTTTAATATTTCTATTCTACTTCTATTTACTATTCCATTAACCATTACTTGCTATAATTTGTCTTGAACCGTGCGTACACGATCGTAAATGTGTGCATTTGTTTCTAGTGTAAATGTTACCGAAATTTGAAAACTATACGCACTGAATATAAAAAATATCACTGAAAAATCCTATTAAGAAAACCTTTTACCTACGTGTCTTATGTGTTATTTTACAATTTTTATAATTTATTTTTATTTGATGATAAATAAAATATTTTTATTAAAAATACAATAGCATTTTAATTTAAGTGCATATTTCAATGGTATGTCTTATCAAGGATTCTACGAGATTGGTAAGTCAATGTCGGCCATTTTGTTATCATGGAAACATAAAATGGCGCAAAACATGCACGAGCTATGGCATTGATTCGAGCTATTTGCATTTTCTATTGGCTATGTGCGAAAATGATGGGTATCGTCAATTTTTTAGTTTTTAAGGCACATTTTGCTTTGATATCCGCTAAAACATATAAAACAAGTAAAGGGAGGCACAGTGGGATGCCTGTAGGAACGAAGTTCCTTTCTTTATGTTGTAAAGCCTTTTTTTATGACGATATAGTATTTCGTTTATATTAAGTTAAAAAAAACCTCTACACTTTTTTAGAAAAGCAAGTCAGTACATAAACAAGACTAAGAGTTTTGGGTACAAAATCTATCAGCTAAGGTAAGGGGTCGTTCAAGTATTACGTAACGCAATTTTTAAAGATTTTAGACCCCCCCTTCCCCCACATATAATGCACCGTAACGTTGTTCAGTACCCCTCCCTCTAGACGTTACGTAACATTTTACTAAAATTTTTAGGTAAAAATGTTCACTAAAATAATTTTCGAGACAATTTCATCTAAAAATCACAATTATCTCGTTACGTAACTCGTTGTTGTTATACCCCCTCCCGGCCCCATAACGCACCGTAACGTTTTAAAAGACCTTCCCCTCCCCTCAAACTGCGTTATATAATACTTGAATGAACCCTAAGCTGTATAACATTTGTAGTTATTAAATATGAAAATGCTTTACAATAGTAATAACTAGAGACCGGATTATATGCGTATGCATTTGCATATTTCAGCCACTATTTAGGAATAATGAATATGTCAGCCATTTTTTTCGGTTTCAATTGCATATTTCAAATAAAAATTAAGGGTAGAATGCATATTTTCGACATATTGGCCTCGCGCCTGTGCTTTGTGCCTTTTACCTGTATTTCATCGGTAATTGTACTTTTTTTTTGCTATTTTATCGATCAAATTTATATGCATTTGTATATTTTTTGCAAATGTCGCCATTGTTGGTGCATTTTTCGGGTATTTTTCATGCATATCTTCATGCACATAACGACCATTTTATGTTGCATATAATCCGGTCTCTAGTAATAACACTAGAGGTGGTCGCTTCTCGACGCCAAGTACTCTCCACCCTTCCCCCTCTTTTGCCACCTTGTCTTCACTTGGACACAATTTTTAGTTCCCATCTGTGAAACGCGATTAGGAACTTCGTTCCGATATTGAACTATCAATAATTTCATTCTAGATGACGCCACTATCGTGCACATAGCCAATACCATCGACAAAATAACTAATACAACGGGATTATTTATTCCACATATAATATAATTAAAACAACATTAAAATGCTGCTTTCAACGCTAAAATTAAAATTTTAATACATTTTTATTATTAATTATTATCAAACAAGTCAAAATATTATATTCTGTAATGACAGCGTTTCTCTTTCTACCTTCCAGTGTTTCTGTCCACATTTCTGGCCTCTACCTTAGTTCGTAAGAGTATATTTTGATTTTTTAATTTCTTTCATCCCCCTCCCCTTCATACCCCACCCTCAATCAATGATGTTATATCTTATAATTCTTTAGATATAGCTATATAGAAAATAACAAGAGAAAATAACAACTATAGGTACAAGAAAAATTAGAAAATATGTTATGTTAAATTAACAAGTTTTTAGTAAATGCAACAAAAAATGTCTGTCTTATCTATATGTTGATTCGAAATAAAATTTACGTAAAGGTAGAAACAATTTATACAGGACTGTCATTGGCAGATAGCTGATGTAATTAAGACTTAATGTTTAAAAAATATATACAGCTCCGAACCAAAACCTATAAAATATCAGACATCTTCTTCCTAGCATTTTCCCGGGCTTAACCAGGGTCTGCTTTATTCTAGCCTAAGTTTTGACAGGTTACTGATTTTTACGCGAAGCGATTGCCGTCTGACCTCCGCAACCCAGAGG
>DVVJ01000725.1:0-13540 GCA_018234505.1 Junonia neildi neildi | reverse complement strand
GATCGCCTTTTATAACCTCTTCGGGATGTGAATGCTTTCAGTATAATTTAATTATTAGGTTATAATTGATAAGATATTCTAACAATTTAAATAAATTTTGTGTAAAATCTTTATAGTCGTATTCAGATCTATAGTCTTTTGAAGCTGTGAAAAATAATTAACTTCTAACCTACCTTCTAGAATTGAAATCGCATATACCTGTATGTACATATATCGTCTCTCTTAAAGAAATCAAAAGTTATAGGGAACTTCCGATAACCGATACCATAAAAAAGATCAAAAACTATTCTTTTACATAAATATTTTTCAAAGGAAACCGAAAATTCAAAAAGCTATATAGTTGTAACGACTATATATTTTCATTAAAACTAGAAGTAAAAGGCAAATTCATCAATTTAACGTTTTACAAGGCAGAAAAACAACACTACGACGCTCAGCAAGGCAGGTGCTACACGAAATTGATTTGCGCGGCGTCAATCCCGCGGCGGCTCGCACTCGATTGATGACAACTCGTTCACATCGACTAGTTCGTCAAGTGTTCACAACTGGGGCTTTACATATTGATTGAGCATATTTTTCCTCCCTCGCAATATACGGTGTTGCCAGTAATTTCTCGATTTTTTTTGCATGTTTGTTGCATTGTCAGTCCAATTATATTTTTCGTGAATTGGTGATATCGAAATTAAAATACGCGACAGCATATAAAAAATGTATGTGTATGACGTACTTTACGTCAGTATATGCATCAATTTTTCACTTTTTGTATCCAGACAATTTGTTTCGAGATATTGTGAAATATATTTTTATGGGTATATGAAAAAAACTGATAATGTAGAAGTAAAAATCTGCAAAGGCGGCGATGTAAGAGGCATCTTTATCTGCACGTAGCACGCTCTGTCCTTGCCAGCGGGAATCTCCACCAACTTGTTTCTGTAAGTATGAAATATAGAACGAGACGTCACGCGTCGTATCCGTCGTCGCGATAATATCCTTAGATGTAACTTTGCCTTTGAGATTTAAAATTTAAATAATAACAAGCGCACTTTCTGTAATATCTTTAAAATAAATATGAAAGTAGTAGGTATATTAGAAACAATATGCCTTAAAGAAAGCAAGTTTGTTCGTAAGTTCTCGATATTGTATCAGCAAATTTTCACGAACTAATCGACGGGTGTCAGTCGTAAACGCTTGCTGCTCGGAGTTACAAACTTTTCCTTTTCACCGGGAATCAACGCGATGAATTATGCATGGGAATTAAGTTTGACGTCAGATAAGCAGCCCGAAGATTTATTTGGTGATATGATGTGTAGAAAACAATCCAAAAGTTGTTTGCAGTTTCTGAAATATGGCTCTTGTTTTATTGCGAATACGTCAAAGCTTGGACTTAGTTTGGAACAAAGTTTTGACAATTTAACAATTACCTTTCCTTAGTAGATCTTTGTCTGGGCTGAAAACTCACAAAAAGTTGTTTGTTCTCTTTGCTTATTTTTTGTCTTAATGTTTTTTTTGGCTTTTTACTAATTCCTGTAAAAAATACTTATTTAAAAAATTTAAATGTGTTTTTTTTTGAAATATTATAATTATAACACATGCAATAATGTATATGTAATACAAAGTGTTTCGATATGAATGTACACCTTTATTACCATAACTATCACTCAATAAAAATGGTATAACGAGTAACTTTTACATAGTGTTTTTATCTGAGTTACGCACGCTCTTACAGGAATTGCCCGGAAATTTAACTTCGTTAAGAATGAAATATGTCCCGCCGTTATTCCACGGCTTGTTGCGCGAATACTTACATTTCCAGTTCTCCACCTCTAGTTTTCTCATCAGACCCAACGGAAATAATTTTAACCGAGACTGAGTTATGACAAAACTCCAACGGACATTGCCGCATCCGTAATGAGAATAGAGTCGAGATATGTCCGTAATTTATTATCACATGCTCGTGTTCGGAGTGGTCTGCGGCAAGAAATCGAGTGTTTTTGTCATGATCCAATACGAGAGATGTTTACTGGATATTTCGAATTTACTGAAGGTAAAGTGATACTGCGTTTCCTGGACGGCGAATATTTACAATGTGCTTCAGTGGCGGTGGAGAGATAAGACAAGCAAACGGTAGGGGTGGTGCAAGGAAATATTTAATTAAATTTGTAGGTGAGGGCTTCTCGCCTTACATCCCATTGCTAATCACAGGTAGGCCGTCAACACGTACGCCCATTTGAATACCGAACCGTGCCTTTGAACTACCTTCACAAAAATTGTTGAGAAAAAAATTGTTTGCACAAAACTTTTAAAGAAAATAAAAAATATTTTTGCTAATAATAATTTCACTTATTTTTTTAAAATAAACGAATAATTTTAATACAAATAAGTGTTGTGAAACTGGTTTACCTAGATATTCATAATTATAAAATATTGTTACAGTGACTAATTTATAATAAAAAAAAAATAATTTCTTTAGTAATGTCAAATAAAATGTCATTGACACAATTTTATTATTGAAATGGCGGAGTATCAAAATATAAATAATACTCTTGTAAATTGTGAAAGGGTGACGAGTACTTACGCTGAAATATTTTTCAATGATGACCGTTCTTCAACCCTCGATGAGCCTAAAAATGAAAAAGAAATTGTACAACATGTAGAACTGAAAGAAGAATGGATATCACCAAGCGATCTTCTTATAGATATAATCGATTTATATCCACCGTTTACATCAAAAATTACTCGAGGAAAAACACACGAAGGAATATTAGCTATTGGCAATGATGTTTTAGAGCGTGAACGCGCAAAATTTCTGAAGTCGTTAACAAAATTATTGCATGACAATGATGCTTCTTGGAATCTTATATTAGACCATGAAAAGCAGGAAGTAGTTAAGAAAGTAAAAGCCATTTTTCAAAATATATTCAAAGATAAGAGCAATATTATGAAACAAGATATATCCTTATTTTATGAATCTTCATTGCAAGAATTAGAAAAACATTTAATCTCAGAAATGCAAATTACACTGCGGACAGCTTATGCGAATATTATTTCTAACTTAAACATGCAAATCCAGCATAAGTTGTTAAAAGAAAAACAAAAGTTAGAAATTATTTTGAAAAAAAAGTTTGCAGCTGAAATCGGAAAAGTAAAAAAATACTATTCACTTTTACTTCATAATGAACGTTATAGAAACAATAAACTAATAAATCAAAGCATACAGGAAAGAAATGATGCGTTAAGAGCGTTTTATACTCAAATTGAAACAGAAAGAATTACCAGCACGATGTATATAATGAGCTCAGAGAGAAAGAAGTGCAAAGTTCAAAAAATGGTATTACAAAATTTACATGCTGGCGAAATTTTAAACAAGAGACAACAAATTGAAGAAAACGTAAAATTAATTGAAGATTTTAAACATGAATATGTAGGCATCTCAGATATAAATAGTCAGTGGGAGCAAAAAATAAAGAAAGTCTTACAACTATTTTTAAAATTTATAAGTTTTTCACTTAAATTGTTGCCAGAGCAAACAACTTTTTTATTAGATCTAGAAAGACTTACAGTTTTACAGCTCAATGAAATGAGGAAAAAACCTGACCTACGCTCTTCAATTTTACTGAATGAAGAACTGGAATCAAATATCTTTAAATTCGAGCAAGGCGAAGAAGAACCACTTGTGTGTGAGAAAGATCCATTTATTTTGATAGGTGATTTATCTGACCCTATTCCTAAACGATACGGTAGTCAAGAAACCTTACCTTCTGATGTAGATTTACCTTATTTTAGAGTAGGGAGGCAATATGTTTACGCAAAGTGTCATGGATACGAAGATATTAAAAAGTATTTAGAATCACAGAAATGTAAATGTCGTATTCCACCCGAACAACCGACACCGAAAACAGATAATATTGAAGTAAAATCTCAGATATCATCCGAACAATTAGCAATACGACAAGAGTCTTCGTTTGAGTCGATACCATTAGACGATTGCGGACGTTTTGAAGATTGTCCTGTAAGGAAATGTCAAAAGTGGATTAAACAATATTCTTTTCCAAATTTAATGTCCTATCTAGATTATTCTGAAGAAAATTTTGCAAGAGTAACAGCTATACTCGGCTCAGTTCCTAATATAGAGACTTCGCCTGATCGTATTAATCCAAAAGATATTGCAAATAACGAACTGCCATTTTCAGCGACTAAGGAACTTTATCATTCTGCCGGGACGCAATATTCGAGTCAAGAAGATCTCAGCTTAACACAAATGACTTGTCCTTGTATTGAAAATATACTTAAACCAGAAACAGAATTCAAAGTTAGGTGTACATCCGATCATAAGTTTGATAACATAATGGCTGAACGTAACAAGTCTGTAGAACAATTAATAAATCAAAATCCTAATTTGCTAAAATTATTTACAGATGAATGTTTCGACTACAAACTTTAATTTATTTTTTGTTGTAACAATATGTATTTCATTCTTAAACGGTTTTATTTAAACTTTACAACTTGTAAACTGTTGTTTTAATTAGAGTAGTTTGAAAATAGACTCGTAGCCAGAAAATAGAAACAAAGTACTTTGGTCGGTGGTACATATTAGTCCTTCTACTTTTTTTGGATGAAAATAAATTTATTGTAACAAATTAAAACAACCTTGATTTTAACAAATCAAGTAATGACTATTTCTAATTAAATGTTACTTTATTAACAAAATAGAATAACCTTTTATGATTAAAGTACAAAAAGACAGTTCAAAAATTATTTCCACATTATTTTCTACCTTTAATAATAAAATATTCACATATACCTACGTAACTTTAATTATAATATAAAGTGGCAATTAACTATCCTAGATAAACATAGGCATTTTAACCAGGTGAGAACGTAGCCGGTCCCGTGATCACAAATTGCTTGCAGTACCTTCGCGGTCGCTCGCTAAACTATATTCATTTGTTCTTGTTTGCTATACTGTATTTGTTAACACAAGTTCCGGACTAGAATACGAAATGTTTTGCGATAAAACCTTGTTAGTTAAAAGTTCTGCTGATTTTCAGATCATGTATCTATATTTAATTTTTACGTTTGGTAAAAACTTTATAGCGGTAGATTTTAAATAGACGTGAATTATCTCATAAAATTATATTATGCATAAGCATTGATATAATAATTCATACTAATGTATAATTTTTAAATAAATATATAAATTTTGATGCCACGCAGAAGGAATAAAGAATGAGAAGAACAAAGCACATAACTACGATTAAAATGTTTTCTAAATGCAATAAAAATATCAAAACATGTTAATTAAACAGGAAAAACAATTACCAAACTTTGCATGTACTGTACGATCATATAAATTACACCGTTAGCTAAGAATAATGTAGGGACGGGTGTGAGCGGTATATCGGGTGTTAAGGTAAATTTACACAAGTCGGTAACAACCTAACTTATTAAGTCGTCACACGTCTCGCGACGAGTTAATGCCGAGACGAGACTTATGACATTCCACCCGTAGCTTACGATTATTGCCCGAAGATTAGTGACATACTTTGTATAAATTAATTAAACGTTTCCGTATTATTTAGATAAATTTACCTTGTTATGTAGATAATGTAGACAAATATATTACAAAAGACAGAAGCCACGATTTGCTCCTAACATTTTCGTAATAATAATACTCGTAGTTGTTGATTAATCGTTTATTTGTTTTTAAGAATGTCCGGCTCACCGATGTAGATGCACGTAATATATACGATCTGAATATGAAAGAGACTACCAAAAGCGTAACCCCCGTTGAGTTAGGCGCTCAGCCTTTTCATTTTCGGCGCAACCAAATTTTAAAAGGGAAAAATGCTACGGCTATATAAACAATCTTCCTTTATGTGTATGTTGAAAACTGGTGTTTCGTTTAGTATTTTCAAAATAAATCTAAAAAACAAGCCAATAATAGATTCAAATGTCGGGCTCTTAAAAGCGTGGGTAAAATAGTAGGCACATGTTAAAAGAAGTATAAAATAAAACCATAAGTAATTTCGTTCGTTTAACTACTTATTCGATATTGTTACTATTTTTAAGTTGCGAGTAGACTTGGATGCATTTATTTCAATTACACTATTCCTGGCTCTAAAGGTGTTGTGATAACTTGACGTTTCACCGTACAATAATATTGTGCTAAGCGGCACTTCCGTTGAAATCTGACACAATTGCAGTCTGAATAAACTTACTAAATCAACGTATATTGTCTCTAATAAATGTAGACTAGGAATATTTTTTAAAGTCATAAACTTGCAAGATTTTTTTTCATAAATGCTCGTTAATAATTTTTACCGATTATTTCTTGTTTACTAGGTACAAGTAAAATGACAGTAAATATCTAAACCTACTAAACGTAAACTTCTCTCACAAGTAAATGTAATGTAAAACAAAAGGACGAAAACAAATTTTAATTCTTATTGTTGTTAAAAAAAAAAAAACGAAAAAACATCATCACCTGTGTAAGAGTTGGCCTACACAAGGCAGCGCCTGTACAAGGCATGTAAATTCTCAGTCTCACTAATATAAAAGAATATATTCATAGTGCAATCGCTAGTAAATGCGAACTCTTACGATAGGAAAGTTTTCAAAGCATATCCGACCGACGCATCACAATTATTGATCAAACAGCTCCAACACAGCTTTTGGGACGCTTTGCCCGCATATTTTCTGTGATCGCTTTTATTGTATTTTATTATTTAAATTTTATCATCTGATGAAGAAATTTCGGTAAAAAATAATTGCACTCTTAACATCAATATTGTATGGAATTCATATTTAAAACAAAACATTGTTCGATGTTCAATAATAAAATGTAAGGAAATATTAAATAACTCGAAAAAAAAAATACGATAAAATGCGTATAGTATTACGTTTGTAATTGCATTAAAAGAAATTCCGCACTGTAAAGCGAAGTATTCCATATATTTTCACGAAATAAAAAACAGAATATGTCCTGCATGTACCGTAACCAACGCTTCCAGGTATTCCCGTACAGTTATTTACAATACGATCGGTTGTGTAGCAACGCCGAATAGATTTACGCGACGTCCGCGCTACATATCGACAACAATGTTTTTTTACGGACATTAAATCTACATGGCTCAATAAACGAAGTAGTCAAAAATTTAATTTCATTTTATCACTCTATTAGTACTGCAAATATGAACGAATATAAAAATACAAAACCGCGAAAAATATTGAAAATGAAACCGTCGAAATACGAAGGATCAGAGGTTATTCATAATAACAAAAGGTACTGGAGCGGTGTATTTGAAGAGTTATCAGATAATGATAAAGGACCTGTGAGTAATATTTTCTGCCGTATATTATTATTTTTTTCACTTATATTACATTGTTTCTGTAATTAAATAAGATATAATATTTTTTTTATTTTAGATACTAGAAAAAGATATCAACAATTTATCGGAAATTCTACCTAGTGAACTATGTGAAAAAGTATGTAATATATTACACTTACATGTTAAATCTAAGCAATTAAAAGAAAAAGATAATTTTAAAGGTACGTAAGTACGTAACAGAAAGGTATACATAAAGCTTAGTACCTATTGTTTGACGAAAATTTTATGGGGCTAAAATAATTTATATTGATATTTATAAATTATTTCAGCGTCATTTAATGTCCTATCAAAAAACCAAAGATAATTTAGGTATTTATTTAAAATTACAACACGATTTTATTTCATAGTAACTACATTAGATAAGTAACAAATTCACTTGTTACTGACAGGAGAATAAATAAATCTAATCTTTTTATTGTATATTTATAGAGGATACAACTCGAAGATTAGTTAAAGAATCGCTGTTATCGTATAGAAAAACTATACAAATAAACAGAGAGTTGGACTCTGATACTGACGTCGAATATGTCTCAAGGTAACTTCAAATATTTTACAATGAAACAATGAGATAAATGACACCTACTTCAATAAATCCGATATTGGTCGGAATCTTGATAAAAGAGCAACTTCTTGAGAGGAATCACTTCTTTGTAAATAATAATTCGATAAAAAATTATAATATTCGTTCAAATTTTTATAAATAATTAAGCGAAATAATAAAGATAAATTAAATAAAAAATATTTATTTTTGACTGAGCTGACTGACAAAATTTTTACTTTTTCATTGCTTAATAGTTTAAACAACAATAAAATACAAATTTTTCAATTTTTACTTTTAGCTCGATAACAAAAGCAATCTTTGTACCTGGTTTCAATCTTTGAACCCAGTTTAATGTTTATCTATCTTATCGTTCTGATAAAAATCGTACGACATCTATTACTACCTCTGTGTAAGAGATGCTATATCATTATATTTGCTCTAGTGACTTCAATTTATTATTAGATTGATAAACTTGTTTGTGGTACAAAGTAAAACAATGTTTTTTTTTAAATATATTATTATTACTTACTTTTTTTTTTAATTACTGGGAAATATAATACAATGACTAACACACACATAATATTTTAAGAATCCTGTAAAGAACTGTCATTACTCATAACAGGAGATTACTTATTGTGTTATGACATTTTTTCCAGAGCCCCAGAGGATATGTGCGAATTAAGTGTAAAATTCTTGCTTACAGTGATGAAGAAGAAAAATCACCGAATATTCATAGGGAGTTTTTAGACAAACCAATTAGAGAGCAAATCAGTTGGGCTACCCACTACCTAGAACCAGAGAAAGAAGATGAAAAAAGCTTAGTGAAAAAAGCAGATGACCTCACTAACAGAGTACACATTTTTTTCTTACGACTCTATACAATATCTTATACCTTTGTCTTTATTGAAAAAAAAAAACATTTTAATATATACAATACGTCATTTTTACATGCTGAATCATAAGTTTAATAATTTTATTTGAGCCCTTATGACGTATACAAGTATGCTGTTTAAAAAAACATGCGTTGCTTAAACATAGTAATCAATAATTTATTTTCTAAGCATTTAAAATAAATATCTTATTTTAATTATAAGTCTTAATAAAATCAATTATTAAGATGACAAATTATAACAAAGAATCTAATGATATCTTAAATATTTATTTAAAAAAAAAAACAATATACTCTCTCCCACATTAATAATAATTCAATATTCCATTATTTTTTTTTTTAATTAAGTTAATTTTTCTATCATGTGACTTTATTGAGAGTTTGCAAAAATATTTTTACAATACTAGAAAATAAGTATTAGGATTGGATGTGAATTCATGTCTTTGGATAGAAACATGTATGTTTCATCCATCTCTCCGCCTCAAAAATAATTTTATATTTTATTATTGCAATTTTAATAAATTATTATTATAAAGTTTCTTTTTCTAGATCGCAGAAAACTTTTGTGATTACATGAAACAGTTAGGTGGCGATCAACAGTCACAACTATTCACCCCAAAAGCTATAAAGGAACTCTTTCAGGTATTTTGAATAATTAGTAATTTAACCAAATATTTTTTATTTGAATGTCTCACATATCGATTTACAGGTAGAGTTCGACACCCACGTAGCTCGCAGTCTTCAAGTTGTGCCGAAAGAAATGCCCACAGTTGAAGAACGAATCGCAGACATCACTGGAAATCCAAAGGTCTATTTTAAATATTTAAAATGATTACATAAACCTCCATATGGAGTGAGATTGAGTAATTTAAATTTTTAGAAGTCTAAGTTTGCTGCACTGGGACGTGAAATATCGAAAGATATAAAAGCAGAGGCTCGACCTGATCTCCTTCGTGCGTTCAATCGCAGTCTTCCGAACAAGAAGCAATGGCGGGCACCTCGTAATAATACTAAAGAAATGTGGCGCTCCGCCCGCCATGTTCCCAAAGACCTCGTCACTTTGAAAACGGTTTTCGAAGGCATTACCAATCTCAGGTAAAATTTTTCAATCAAACTCGAATTTAAAAATATGGTTTACTCAAATGGAGATAAAAAGCTTTTTTTCAACTAATTAACATTTTTTTTAATCTCGGGAAAAATATAGAATTTTTTATTTGGTCGAGCTTACATACCTCAAACCTTCTTCGGTCATTCCGTTTATTAATCCAAAACTAATAGTGAGCGCTTCACATTTACAGAAGTGTGAAAGAGTACTGCCGTTGGATGATAGACCATCCAGAGTATCGCAGAGCCCCTTACCTAAAGAGTCTCGGGATGTTTGACGCCGCGGTCCTGGACGCGAGGCTGACCTTCGAGCTGCAGCAGCAAATGTCACCGCCCCTCGCCTCCCCCACAGATATACCGGCCCCCATCGACCATATCCGCAGACGGCTGTCCGAACTAGCTGAAACTACTTCCAATCATTAGTATTGTTTTTTAAAAACGTCGATTATTATATTCTTATTGTAATGTATGTTCAACGAAAAAAACATAATAATAATATTTAATTAAACAGTTAAAAATAAATACTGTTTTAATATCGCTTTAGATACAACTAAAGCTCTAAATTAATTGATAACTATGTTCATAGAAATAATTATCATTACCGTTGCTTCCATAGTGTTAACATTAGTCAATATACAAAATTCCGCATTTTTGTACAATGTTATTGTGGCAATTGATAGTTTCATCAGTTTGTGTTTATTGTAACATGTATAAAATATAAATAGAAAGACCATTTATTTGTATTTCATGCGTGTTAAAATTTCCAAACCATTTCCACATAATAATATATTTTACTTAAAATTCTGAAATTACACATGTGCGTAACAGTGTACCTACTGATGTTTTAAGTTTTGAAAGATCACATAAAATATTTCTCGATATGTTTCATTTTATTTATTAATTTAATGTTAGCGTTCGTAATACTATAACCTATTCACTGCACAATAATTTACCAATTTTTAAAAGAAATTTAATAGCTGACAGAGATAAAAGAATACTTAGTATGTATTTCGATATTTGGATTCATCGTACTCGTATGTATTATATTTAACCTATTGTTGTTGTTACAAATTATATTTAAAGAACAATGAACTCAATATTCAAAGGTTTTATAGGATGATAATAATTGTAATGATTTTAAAATAAAAAGATAATAAGAAATAGATTTATTAATAAACATAATTAGTTGTTCATTAAAATTGTGTTAAGGAAAACGTACAAGGCTGATAACTTCGTAATGTTGTATTTAAAAACGCAGTTTTGATCTTCAGTCGAGTGAGTGAATGCTTGACGTTACACGGCTAAAATGGGTAAATAAAGATAACGAGCCGGTTTATATACCCACGTTTTTATTGTATTTGATTCAAAAGAGAAGATTCAATGATTACACACTAATACACTGCAATATTTTAAGCACTACTGTTGTAATGTTGTTATAAGTTGGCAATATTCCATAATGACTCAAGGTGCTAGTGAAAGTGATAAGAAAATGGAGTTTGAAACCGTGTTAAATGACGAGTTGGGACAATTTGGAAAATATCAACTGATTAATATATTATTGTTAACTATACCAGCTGTGGCTTCAGGTTTTATGGCCGGCGACTATGTGTTTACAGCGGGGAGATTACCTTATCGGTGTGCTGTGCCGTTATGTGATCAAGATGTTCCAGAATATCTGCCAGAATGGATTTCGAACGCCATTCCAGAAACGTCAACGGGCATTCAAGATTGTTTTCGCTACGGCAACTTATTGAACACAACCACGATCCCGAACAATACCTGTCCGGCTGACCTCTTCGACAGAAATACGATTATTCCTTGTGAAGGATATGTGTATGGTAGAACGAACACGGTTGTTTACGATTTCGGTCTGGAATGCCAGGAGTGGCTCAGAGCACTGGCCGGGACATTAAATAGTCTGGGTGCAATGATCGCTCTGCCTCTAGCCGGATTCGTTTCTGACTATTTTGGTCGGCGCATTTCAGTTGTTTTTTTCGCTTTCAATGTCGCTTTAGTTGGTTTAGTTAAAGCGTTTTCTGTTAATTACACTATGTACGTAATTTTACAATTTTTACATACAGCGATAGGTGGTGGACTTTACAGTGCAGCGTATATACTAGCGACTGAATTGGTCGGTCCCAAGTTTCGTGTTCGAACTAGCGCTACAATGTCATCTTCATTCGCGCTCGGCCAAGCGTTGTTAGGTGGAATTGCAGCAGCCGTGCCCGAATGGCGTCAGCTGTCTATGGTATTATTTATTCCTGTATTTTCGATACTTTCTTACTACTGGATCGTAACAGAAAGTCATCGATGGTTACTCAGTAAAAACAGGAATGATGACGCTCAGAAGGTTTTGGTAAAAGGCGCCAGACTGAACGGACGAAAAATATCTGAGAGCGCAATGAATATTCTTCTCACATCAATTCCTCGAATAAGTAATGAAAAAACGGATATTAGTAACAAACCTTTGTTCATTCGCGTTATAAAATCACCAGTGATGTTACGTAGATGTTGTACTACGCCTGTGTATTGGATAGCAACAACATTCATCTATTACGGCTTATCAATTAACTCTGTCAGCCTGTCTGGCAACATGTATTTGAATTACGTGTTAACTTGTCTTATTGAGATTCCAGGTTATTGGACAGCTTTTATGATTTTAGACAGAGTGGGCCGAAAGGTTACTTTATTTTCGGGATATATATTATGTTCTATATGCTGTTTAGCATTTTCGTTTATTCCTAAAAATTTGTATATTCTATCTTTAGTTTTATTTTTGGTTGGTAAATTTAGCACTGGTGTTATATTTACGTCCTTATATTTATTCACTTCTGAACTCTATCCTACGAGACACCGTCACTCATTTCTTGGATTTTCTTCAATGTTAGGTCGAATAGGTTCAGTGGTTTCACCTTTGACACCACCTCTTATGGTATACTGGTCAGGTATTCCATCCATGCTTTTCGCAATAATGGCAGCGATTGCCGGTTTCCTTATATTAACGCAACCTGAAACACGTGGTTTAAAAGTACCAGACACCTTTGAAGATGCTGAACAAATCGGAAATAATAAAAGATAATAAAAAAAACATTATATGAGCATTTTTTGTAATTTCCTTTTAATAAAAAATAAAAACTTATTATACACGAGAAACCTACAATTAATTTAATACACTAAATAAGAAAATAAAGTAATGAACTTTTGATAAGTATTATTTTGCAATTCATATTGTCACATAGGTACTTTTGTACTACTTATTTTTAAATTAAATATTTTATAAAAACCCATATTTTACACCTGCTGCAGCCTGTGACATCGTCCGTCAATTTTTATCGCAATTTTTGCGAACCCTAATCCCCAGAAACAAGAGACAAAAATTAAAAAAAATAATATATCATTTGGTTTAAATATCGTGTACATATACGTTACAGTATGCATTCGTAAAAAGCTGTTATTTTGCCATTTCACACAGACACCAAATTTTATATGTACATATGTATGAATAATAACAGTAAAAACAATTGACTATACCAAGATTTTCAATTCGAGTCAGTAAAATGACATGTGCAACTGTCACTTATACAAAAAAGGGTGACCAGCTAAAATAGTGATGTTCGG
>DVVJ01000724.1:0-13545 GCA_018234505.1 Junonia neildi neildi | reverse complement strand
TTGTTAAAGTTAAGTTAGTTGTAAGTTGTAAGTTACTAGTTGTACTAGTCTTAAGGAAAATAAATAAAGTTTTTTTTAAATTCTTCGAGTGGCCTCTCAGTTAATTGGCGCAGTCGGTAGGATTGTGTCTGACGTAACGGCCTGGCAAAAGAAGATCCCCAGTGACCGCGGCACAATTCAGAAGAACACCTGAGAAGTCACCAGCAAGAAGACAGCAGTTCCAGAGAGACCAGTCAACTCCAGCACTACGATCGTGCAGTAACTCAGCTCAACTCACAGAAGATGCTCTTGGGGTAAGCATACAATTTGTTATTCCCAAGATCTCCCTTCTATCCAACAAATCCTATTAACATTTAGAATTTGTTTTAAATTTATAAAAACGGTTTTTAATTAACCTAAAACTTTCATTTTGTGCTGTATACTCTTATTGAATTAAAAATGTCAATGGAGCGCGCAGACGACTCTAAACCAGTTGTCCTGGATTACCAGACACTTTCAATTTTACTTCCTTCATATGATGGAAACAAGAAAACTCTCCATTTTTACATAAAATGTGTGGAAAATGTACTAGAGTTATTAGTAAATACGCAGGATCATAGCATAGCTTGTTTAATCCGTAATAAATTAACAGGGAAAGCTGTTGAGGCACTTTCCGAACAAACGAATTTTAAAACGTGGGAGGATATCAAACGTATCCTTATCCAACGATTTGGCGAATCTCGCGAAGAATTAGATTTAGTGCAAGAATTAATTAAATTAAATAGAAATAAAGCCAATTTTGACACATTCGCAGAAAGAATACGAAATTTAACATATTCATTAATACATTGCGACAGTAATAAAGCCGCGTATTATGAAAAATTAGCCATAAACGTAGTATTAGAACAAACTAATCCTATGGTTTCCGTAATGGTGCGTACTCAAAACGCAGATACACTGGAAAAAGTATTAAGCTTAGTAAAGTCTGAAGAATTACGATATTTTAAATATAGAAATAGGGAAAGCGAAAACGCCAAACCGACATTATTTAGACAGCCACAACTAACCACAAAGATAGGAAATAATCCACTACAAAATACATTTATTAAAAGGGAACCACAAAAACCAACAACATCATTTAATAAAAATGTAAAATTTGAAAAGGTTAATTTCCAAGAGGACTTTGAGGAAGCTCAGGAAAATGAAACCATTGATCAGGATGAAAATTTTCTCATAGACTACGAAGAAAACGATCAAACATAATTTTTATAAATAACCAGTCTCATAACAAATTACCTTCAATTTTTATTAATGAATTTGGTGGTAGATTTTTGCTAGATACAGGCGCATCACAATCGCTAATTAGCCCCGTTGTTATAAAAGAATTAAACTTAACGCAAAATATAGAGAAAGAAACGCACTGTATTAAAACAGCGCACGGTTTAACGAAACACAATAAAATAATTAATTTACAGTTACCTAAATTGTTTAATTCAGATAAAATACAAAAATTTTTAATATTCGATTTTGATAAAGATTTCAAAGGTTTATTAGGAATAGACTTTTTACGCTCTTTTGCTTGCACAATAGATATTAAGAATTTATTATTAAAATCAGAGTGTTTTGAAATACCAATACAAACTGATATCAAATCGCATTGTATTTTAAAACCGAAACACAATCAATGTATAAAGCTAATTTGCAATTATATGGAAGGAGATTATATTTTACCAGAATACAGAAACGAATGTTTTCATATTCCAGAAGCTATAATTTCTGTAAAAAACGGTTACTTTATAACTTCAATCATTAATTACAGTGATCATTACTTAAAATTAAAAAGAAGCATATACTTTGAATTAATTCCGTTTAAACAGGAATCTGAAAACATACAACAATTAAATTACATGACAGATAATAATACTGATCGTATTTTAAAAAACAATTTAAAAAGGTTAAGAACCGAACACATGAATAGCGAAGAAAAACGGGAAATAGAACGTTTATGTTACAAGTACAGAAGCATTTTCTTTTGCGAGGAAATACCTTTAACTTTTACTCATGACATAAAACACAAACTTCGACTGACTGACGAAAATCCTATTTTTGTAAGAAATTATAGACAAGCACCGAAACAACGCGAGGAAATTAATAATCAAATTCAAACATTACTTAAACAAAATATAATTCGTGAAAGCAATTCCCCATGGTCATGTCCAGTACATATTGTACCAAAAAAATCAGATGCTTCAGGTAAAGTAAAATGGCGTTTAGTTATCGATTATCGTAGATTGAACGACAAAACAATTGAAGATAAATACCCCATACCCAATATTAATGATATTTTGGATAGATTAGGCCGAGCACAATATTTCACTACATTAGATTTAGCTTCAGGATATCATCAAGTAGAAATGCATGAAAACGATATTGAAAAAACAGCGTTTTCCACAGAACGAGGACACTACGAATTCTTAAGAATGCCTTTCGGCTTAAAAAATGCCCCTAGCACATTCCAGAGATTAATGGATTCGGTATTACGTGGTTTAACAAATGTTTTAACATATCTAGATGATGTTATTATTTTCAGTACCTCATTACAGGAACACATAAATACATTAACAGAAGTTTTTAATAGATTTAAAATTCACAATTTAAAAATCCAACTTGATAAATCAGAATTCCTTAGAAAAACTGTAAAATATTTAGGTCATACTTTAACTAACGAAGGTATCATGCCAAATGAAGAAAAAATAGAAGCAGTTAAGAAATTTTCCCTACCGAAAACCCAAAAAAAAATTAAATCTTTTCTTGGTCTAGTTGGTTATTAACGTAAATTCATAGCTGGGAATTTCTAGAATCTTTTGAAAAATGTAAAGAATTGCTAATTAACGCACCTATTCTGCAATACCCAGACTTTGAAACACCATTTATTTTAACAACAGACGCTTCTGACGTAGCAATAGGAGCAGTACTTTCCCAAGGTACAGTAAGCTCGGATCTGAAGCAAGAACTCTATCAGAAACAGAGAAAAAATACTGTACCATAGAAACAGAGCTTTTAAGTATTATTTGGGCGACCACATACTTTAGACCCTATTTATATGGTAAGAAATTCATAATTTACACTGATCACAGGCCATTAACATGTATAATGTCTCTTAAGAACCCCAATTCAAAACTTATACGATGGCTGACCGCATTATTAAATAAATACTTCAATTCGCTGTTGAACCCGTTTATTAGACCAACATTGTGATACTTCAAGAGAACAATTTGTAATGACAATTATGACATATAAACAATATTATTTTTAATATAATAAAAAGAGGTTTTCGCACGAAGGACTCTCAGTTCTTTATTGTCGAAGATCGCCCAGCAATCACCTCCAGCATGGTTTTGGTAGGTGAATCAGTTTAGAGACTGATCGCTTTAGCGTAGAATCCTTACATTTCAGAGTGACAACTCTGACTTGTCCATCAGGACCTACGTGTTTATTTATTACTTAAGCCAGCATGCACTTTGTAGGCGGTAGATAGTTTTTCAAAATAAATACATCACCTGCATCCACTCCAATATTTGTATTTTATCTTTTGGTGCCATCATTTGACTGTAACTTAATTATTTCCTTCAAAAAATTACTCTTTATTTTATCAAATATGATTATAAGCTCTCTAGCTGCTCCAATAAAATTCAAATCGTTATAGATACCTGCGCCTCTACGAGATGTAAATTGTCTAAATGCAGCTAAGAATCCAGATGTAGTCAAATCACTAATAACCTCAATTTGAATAGCTCTCGTTTTCATGCATATAAACAGACAAGTGTAACCATTGTACTCTTTGTACCCTGTACCTTTTGTTCTTCGAAAGTAAATAAATCCTGGATCGTCTATACCGCTAGCACATATATTCTTTAAACGTGCAACTTTCTTCTTGCTTTCCAAAAGTGAAATGTGTATTTCATCATTTTGTATAACCTTAACATACACTACTGCTGCGTAAGCCGAAATTGAAGCATCACCGAATCCATGAAGCTTAACGCACATGTTTTCTGAGTGAGTATGTAACCATCTATCTATATGTACGTTCTGTAAATCATTTAATTGTTGTCTAAACTCTATCCATTCTTTCAGAATATGAGCTGGTACTTCTTCATCCCAATCAAAATTACATAACCAGAACTCAAAAAGTACATCAGATAAAATAAAACGTTTTGTTATTGATTTTGATATTTCTGGCAAATTGACTATAAATCCAAATTTGTCGTTGTTCCGGTCCCAAGTTAAATCCAATATCGTAATATTTTGATTAATTTTTTGATTAAGTTTTATTTCAACAGACTGCGTGTCACTGATATTTTTGTTATGACATATGTATTCTAAAAACTCTTCTGAATTGCTCGACCACTTCTGTAATTTAAAACCACTAGATTGTAAAAGTTGTGATAATTGTTCATAGATTTTGATTTCTTCCTTCATATCATAGAATCCAGTCATCAAATCATTAACGTAAAATGAGTTTTTCAAAATAACAGCGACTAACGGATATTTATCACCTTCATCATCTGCTAATTGAAGTAATGTTCGAATAGCCAAATATGAGGCCGAAGCTGTCCCAAATGTAACAGTAAGTAATTCATAACTTTTTAAATCTTCATCTGGGTGATCTCGCCAAACTATTCTTTGAAACTTTGTATCATCATCATTTACCAAAACCTGTCTATACATTTTTACAATATCGCTAACTATAGCTATTTTGAATTTTCTCCATTTCATAATTAAGGTAAGTAAGTCATTTTGTATGGTTGGTCCAATCATCAAAGTATCATTTAGTGATAATCCATTTGAACCTTTCGCAGAAGCATCAAATACCACCCGCACTTTAGTGGTGTCCTTGTCTTCTCTTACTACTGCGTGATGAGGTAAGTATATTCCATCTTCTATATCTTTATCAACTAAACGCATGTGTCCTAATTCTAAATATTCCTGTATCACATTTTTGTATTCCTTTCCTAATTTTGTATTCTTATTTAATTTTCTTTCTAACTGTAAAAATCTAGTTATCGCCATTTGTTTTGTATTACCACATTTCTCAATAGGGTTCTGAATATCTTCTTTGAATGGCAAATTAACTATGTATCTTCCATCATTATTCCTTTTCACAGTTGTTTTGTAAATACTTTCACATTTTTCTTCCTCATTAGTGTATTTTCTTTTAGTTGTTAATGTTTCATTTTCTATTTCCCAAAATTTTCTAATTAATTCATTGTCACATGTACATACATGCATGTTAATGATTCGTTTGTTTTTTACAGGTTGTCCATCACAAGTATCTCCGGAAAGAATCCAACCAAGATGAGTGTATTGTGCAATAATTCCAGTAGGACTCTTCTTTAAGCCAGTGTCTATAACCTTGCTGAAAACCTCAGCGCCTAGCAGCAGGTCTATTTTGTTAGGTTTGTTGTATCCTGGATCTGCTAGTGTAATATTCTGTAATTCTGGCCAGTTGGAAACTGTTATTTCTTGTGAGGGTAAATACGTTGTCAATTCTTTCAACACATATGCCTTGACTGGGAATGTTAAGTGCGGTTTGTATCTTGACTGTACTTCAAGCTCAACCATATACTTCGTGCGAAGCTGTTTACCGCCACTAAGCCCCGAAATCAAGCCATTGATTCTAATTCTCTTCAAACCACATGTTTGAACGAGATTCTCTGTCACAAAAGACGCCTCCGAACCTTGGTCAATGAGTGCACGGCAGATATGTGTTTGTTCGTTCTTACCTATAATATCTACTAGTGCTGTTGCTAACAAAACTTGACCAGGCCGGTGTACATAATGTGTTGAAATGTTTGTCGAGTCTATGTCTTCTTGTTGCATCACGGATTCCTCAGGGATTGAATTTTCTTTTTCGGGATGTAGAAGTGAATGGTGTTTCTTGTTGCAGATTCTACAAAAGGTACGTTTTGCGCATTTGGTTACTGAGTGATTGGGTACTAAGCAATTAAAACAAAGGTTGTTATTTTTAACAAATTCATATCTATCTTTAGAACTCTTCTTAGCGAACTCTTTGCATGTGTATAAATAATGATCTTCTTTGCAAAATAAACATTTAACTGAGCTATTAGTAGTGTAAAAGGTTTTAGGTCTGTTAAATTTAGGAGGCTCTATCATTTCCAGTGCTCTAAATCTGGATTCCATAAACTGCTTTAACATCTCGAAAGAAGCTAAACCCACTGTATCTAAAGCTATGTACTGTTCCCACATTTTATGGCTTTCGGTATCTAACTTCGAGACTGTCATATAAACTATGATGGCATCCCATTCTTTTGTTTGTAATCCTATGTTGTTCAATAAATTTAAACATTCAACGGTTGTGTCTAAAAGTTGTTTAATATGATAGGCTGATTCCGTAACAATAGCTTTCAAACCAAAAAGTCGCTTAAAGATTGAATTTGAAATATATCTTTTATTACTATATCTATTCTGAAGAGTTGTCCATGCTTGTATGTAATTATCACCAGTAATTGTAATAGTCCGTAACAATTGTTCAGCCTCGCCAGTAAGACTAGATTTTAAATAATGCAATTTTTGTACATTATCCAAACTCTTGTTATCATGAACAATTGACGTAAATAAATCGCAAAACGATGGCCATTCCGTGTATTTTCCCGAAAATGATGGTAAATTAATAGTGGGTAATCTTATTTCAGTATTAGTTGTAACAACTTTATCGTATATACTAGATGTTGTAGGTTGTAACTGCTCTTGTGGTGTCAATTCGGATATTTGACTTTTTAATTCACTTTTATATGCCAAATATAATTCCTCCGCCTGATCATAAACGTCATCTTTAAAATATTCAAAATTTGACATGTCTTTTTTATTGACGGATGAAATTATTTTTTCATGAGTATTAATGAATGATTTTCTAATGCTTTCTAAAGATTCCAAACGAGTATTCAAATAATTTAGAGTAATTCTTGACTTAGGTGCTTTATGAAAATTCGAATAAGCTTTACTGATCTTAGAATGTCTATCTTCTTGAATTGCTATTAGTTGTTTAATTTCCTCCATATTGTCTAAGCCAGTATGACACTATTTTTTCTATGTCCTTATTCTATTACTCACGGTTACCGCGTGCTCGTATCAACACCACACAACAGTTCCAAAGTCGCTGATCTTAACCATCCGAAGTTCGAAGGACCAACAATGACCGCACTATTAAATAAATACTTCAATTCGCTGTTGAACCCGTTTATTAGACCGACATTGTTATTTCAAGAGAACAATTTGTAATGACAATTATGACATATGAACAATATTATTTTTAATATAATAAAAAGAGGTTTTTCCACGAACATGCCGCCCACCAAGGACTCTCAGTTCTTTATTGTCGAAGACCGCCCACCAATCACCTCCATCACGGTTTTGGTAGGGTAATCAGTTTAGAGACTTTTCCTTACATTTCAGAGTGACAACTCTGACTTGTCCATCAGGACCTTCGTGTTTATTTCTTACTCGAGCCAGCATGCGCTTTGTAGGCGGTAGATAGTTTTTCATAATAAACACATCACCTGCATCCACTCCACTATTTGTATTTTGTCTTTTGGTGTCATCATTTGACTGTAACTCAATTATTTTCTTCAAAAAATTACTCTTTACTTCATCAAATATGATTATAAGCTCTCTAGCTGCTCCAATAAAATTAAAATCGTTATGGATAACTGCGGTTCTACGAGATGTAAATTGTCTAAATGCAGCTAAGAATCCAGAAGTAGTCAAATCACTAATAGCCTCAAATTGAATAGCTCTCGTTTTCATGCATATAAACAGACAAGTGTAACCATTGTACTCTTTGTACCCTGTACCCTTTGTTGTTCGTAAGTAAATAAATCCTGGATCGTCTATGCCACTAGCACATATATTCTTTAAACGTGCAACTTTCTTCTTGCTTTCCAAAAGTGAAATGTGTATTTCATCATTTTGTATAACCTTAACATACACTACTGCTGCGTAAGCCGAAATTGAAGCATCACCGAATCCATGAAGCTTAACGCACATGTTTTCTGAGTGAGTATGTAACCATCTATCTATATGTACGTTCTGTAAATCATTTAATTGTTGTCTAAACTCTATCCATTCTTTCAGAATATGAGCTGGTACTTCTTCATCCCAATCAAAATTACATAACCAGAACTCAAAAAGTACATCAGATAAAATAAAACGTTTTGTTATTGATTTTGATATTTCTGGCAAATTGACTATAAATCCAAATTTGTCGTTGTTCCGGTCCCAAGTTAAATCCAATATCGTAATATTTTGATTAATTTTTTGATTAAGTTTTATTTCAACAGACTGCGTGTCACTGATATTTTTGTTATGACATATGTATTCTAAAAACTCTTCTGAATTGCTCGACCACTTCTGTAATTTAAAACCACTAGATTGTAAAAGTTGTGATAATTGTTCATAGATTTTGATTTCTTCCTTCATATCATAGAATCCAGTCATCAAATCATTAACGTAAAATGAGTTTTTCAAAATAACAGCGACTAACGGATATTTATCACCTTCATCATCTGCTAATTGAAGTAATGTTCGAATAGCCAAATATGAGGCCGAAGCTGTCCCAAATGTAACAGTAAGTAATTCATAACTTTTTAAATCTTCATCTGGGTGATCTCGCCAAACTATTCTTTGAAACTTTGTATCATCATCATTTACCAAAACCTGTCTATACATTTTTACAATATCGCTAACTATAGCTATTTTGAATTTTCTCCATTTCATAATTAAGGTAAGTAAGTCATTTTGTATGGTTGGTCCAATCATCAAAGTATCATTTAGTGATAATCCATTTGAACCTTTCGCAGAAGCATCAAATACCACCCGCACTTTAGTGGTGTCCTTGTCTTCTCTTACTACTGCGTGATGAGGTAAGTATATTCCATCTTCTATATCTTTATCAACTAAACGCATGTGTCCTAATTCTAAATATTCCTGTATCACATTTTTGTATTCCTTTCCTAATTTTGTATTCTTATTTAATTTTCTTTCTAACTGTAAAAATCTAGTTATCGCCATTTGTTTTGTATTACCACATTTCTCAATAGGGTTCTGAATATCTTCTTTGAATGGCAAATTAACTATGTATCTTCCATCATTATTCCTTTTCACAGTTGTTTTGTAAATACTTTCACATTTTTCTTCCTCATTAGTGTATTTTCTTTTAGTTGTTAATGTTTCATTTTCTATTTCCCAAAATTTTCTAATTAATTCATTGTCACATGTACATACATGCATGTTAATGATTCGTTTGTTTTTTACAGGTTGTCCATCACAAGTATCTCCGGAAAGAATCCAACCAAGATGAGTGTATTGTGCAATAATTCCAGTAGGACTCTTCTTTAAGCCAGTGTCTATAACCTTGCTGAAAACCTCAGCGCCTAGCAGCAGGTCTATTTTGTTAGGTTTGTTGTATCCTGGATCTGCTAGTGTAATATTCTGTAATTCTGGCCAGTTGGAAACTGTTATTTCTTGTGAGGGTAAATACGTTGTCAATTCTTTCAACACATATGCCTTGACTGGGAATGTTAAGTGCGGTTTGTATCTTGACTGTACTTCAAGCTCAACCATATACTTCGTGCGAAGCTGTTTACCGCCACTAAGCCCCGAAATCAAGCCATTGATTCTAATTCTCTTCAAACCACATGTTTGAACGAGATTCTCTGTCACAAAAGACGCCTCCGAACCTTGGTCAATGAGTGCACGGCAGATATGTGTTTGTTCGTTCTTACCTATAATATCTACTAGTGCTGTTGCTAACAAAACTTGACCAGGCCGGTGTACATAATGTGTTGAAATGTTTGTCGAGTCTATGTCTTCTTGTTGCATCACGGATTCCTCAGGGATTGAATTTTCTTTTTCGGGATGTAGAAGTGAATGGTGTTTCTTGTTGCAGATTCTACAAAAGGTACGTTTTGCGCATTTGGTTACTGAGTGATTGGGTACTAAGCAATTAAAACAAAGGTTGTTATTTTTAACAAATTCATATCTATCTTTAGAACTCTTCTTAGCGAACTCTTTGCATGTGTATAAATAATGATCTTCTTTGCAAAATAAACATTTAACTGAGCTATTAGTAGTGTAAAAGGTTTTAGGTCTGTTAAATTTAGGAGGCTCTATCATTTCCAGTGCTCTAAATCTGGATTCCATAAACTGCTTTAACATCTCGAAAGAAGCTAAACCCACTGTATCTAAAGCTATGTACTGTTCCCACATTTTATGGCTTTCGGTATCTAACTTCGAGACTGTCATATAAACTATGATGGCATCCCATTCTTTTGTTTGTAATCCTATGTTGTTCAATAAATTTAAACATTCAACGGTTGTGTCTAAAAGTTGTTTAATATGATAGGCTGATTCCGTAACAATAGCTTTCAAACCAAAAAGTCGCTTAAAGATTGAATTTGAAATATATCTTTTATTACTATATCTATTCTGAAGAGTTGTCCATGCTTGTATGTAATTATCACCAGTAATTGTAATAGTCCGTAACAATTGTTCAGCCTCGCCAGTAAGACTAGATTTTAAATAATGCAATTTTTGTACATTATCCAAACTCTTGTTATCATGAACAATTGACGTAAATAAATCGCAAAACGATGGCCATTCCGTGTATTTTCCCGAAAATGATGGTAAATTAATAGTGGGTAATCTTATTTCAGTATTAGTTGTAACAACTTTATCGTATATACTAGATGTTGTAGGTTGTAACTGCTCTTGTGGTGTCAATTCGGATATTTGACTTTTTAATTCACTTTTATATGCCAAATATAATTCCTCCGCCTGATCATAAACGTCATCTTTAAAATATTCAAAATTTGACATGTCTTTTTTATTGACGGATGAAATTATTTTTTCATGAGTATTAATGAATGATTTTCTAATGCTTTCTAAAGATTCCAAACGAGTATTCAAATAATTTAGAGTAATTCTTGACTTAGGTGCTTTATGAAAATTCGAATAAGCTTTACTGATCTTAGAATGTCTATCTTCTTGAATTGCTATTAGTTGTTTAATTTCCTCCATATTGTCTAAGCCAGTATGACACTATTTTTTCTATGTCCTTATTCTATTACTCACGGTTACCGCGTGCTCGTATCAACACCACACAACAGTTCCAAAGTCGCTGATCTTAAATATCCGAAGTTCGAAGGACCAACAATGACCGCACTATTAAATAAATACATAAATTCGCTGTTGAACCCGTTTATTAGACCGACATTGTTACTTCAAGAGAACAATTTGTAATGACAATTGTGACATATGTACAATATAATTTTTAATGTAATAAAAAAGAGGTTTTCACTCGAACATGCCGCCCACCAAGGACTCTCAGTTCTTTATTGTAGAAGACCGCCCACCAATCATCTCCATCATGGTTTTGGTAGGGGAATCAGTTTAGAAACCGGTCGCTTTAGCGTAGAATCCTTATATTTCAGAGTGACAACTCTCACTTGTCCATCAGGACCTACGTGTTTGTTTACTACTCGAGCCAGCATCCACTTTGTGGGCGGTAAATCATCTTTCAGAATGACCACATCACCTACATCCACTCCACCAGTTGTATTTTGCCATTTATGTCGTTGTTGCAAGGTATGTAGGTATTCCTTAGCCCATCTTTTCCAGAAATGCTGGGTCATTTTTTGGATTAGACGCCATCGTTCTAAAGGTGTAATTGATTTTTCTTCATAGCTCCTCTCCGGTAACATCACCAATGGTTCTCCTACTAAAAAGTGTGCTGGCGTTAAAGGTGTTAAATCATCTGGATGTTCACTCATTTGACAAAGAGGGCGAGAATTAAGACAAGCCTCAATTTGTGATAGTAATGTACTCATCTCTTCATAGGTTAAAGTTGTATTTCCAATCACTTTTGATAAATGAGATTTAACCATTTTTATGCCTGCTTCCCACAGACCACCAAAGTTAGGCGCTCTTGGTGGTATGAAATGCCATTTGGTGCCATCATTTGACAGTAACTCGCTTATCTCGTTCACAAAACTACTCTTTCCTTCATTGAACATAACTTTAAGCTCTTTGGCTGCTCCAACAAAGTTCAAACCGTTATCGCTCCAAATTTCTGCGCAATGGCCTCTACGAGATGTAAATCGTCTGAATGCAGCTAAGAATCCAGAAGTAGTCAAATCACTAACAGCCTCAATATGAACAGCTCTAGTTTTCATGCAAATAAACAGACAAATGTACCCTTTGTATGCTTTGTACCCTCTACCTTTAGTTGTTCGCATATATGTAAATCGGTCCTGCATAGTCTACACCGCTGTATTCAAAAGGTCTACCTGGATTCACACGTACTTCTGGTAGTTGACCCATCTTTGGTTGTATACTAGTACCTCGGTGTTTCAGGCATACCACGCATTGTCGGTAACATTTTTTAACTAATTGTTTTAAGCCGATGATCCAGTACCGACTTCTTAAATAATTTATCATCAAAGCCACCCCACCGTGTAGAAGTTTTAAGTGAGCGTCTTTAACGATTAAATTAGTAAGATGAGTATTGTTAGGTATTATTATTGGATGTTTATAACTATCAGATAGATGAGACGCTTGAATTCTTCCACCAACGCGTAGAAGACCTTCATTATCCAGGTAAGGAGACAACAAGAATAATTTACTTTTTCTTTTTATGTTTTGCTTCCGTATTATAGTATCTATTTCCTCTGAATATTCTTGCTGTTGTAAAAGTTTAATGCATGTATATAACGTTTCTCTCATCTCCTCACTCGTTAAATATTTGTGTTTATATTTCATATCCTTTTTTGTTTTCAGGTGCAGAAATCGTCGACAGTAACTGAGTACGCGTATCATCCTTGTAAGTGTAGAAAATCTTTCCCATATAAATTCCGATTCATTACAAAAAAATGTCTTCATTTGAGTTTTTCTTTCTTCCAAATTTGTTTGTGGTATAACTACTTTATTTGATTTTTTAGTTTTCAGACGAAGCCAAGTAGGTCCTTTCCACCACAATTGTTTATCTTTTAGCTCAGATGGATTTACTCCGCGTGATGCCAAATCAGCGGGATTGTCTTCCGAAGCAACATGACTCCAACAGTCGTTATTCAATCTAGTTTGTATTTCAGAGACACGATTTGCAACAAAAGTCTGCCATCTGATAGGTTGAGCTTCAATCCAGGCTAATACAATCATAGAATCTGTGTAAGCAAAAATGTTGTCTCTATGTATATTCAATACATTGGCATATTCTGAGAGCAGCCTCGAAAGAAGAACTGCTGCGCATAATTCCAATCGCGCAATTGAAATTTGTTTTAAGGGTGAAACTTTTGTCTTGCTTTCCAAAAGAGAAATGTGTATTTCATCTTTATGTATAACCTTGACATAAACTACTGCTGCGTAAGCTGAAATTGAAGCATCAGCGAATCCATGAAGCTCAACGCGCATGTTTTCTGGGTAAGTATGTAACCATCTATCTATTTGTATGTTCTGTAATTCATGTAATTGTTGTCTTAACTCTATCCATTCTTT
>DVVJ01000723.1:0-13546 GCA_018234505.1 Junonia neildi neildi | reverse complement strand
TTAATATTAAATGGAAGATATTTGTTTTGTGATTAATACCCACTATCTTTATAATAACTGAAAAATACCAACCGAATTGATAAAACCTCCTTTTTGAAGTCGGTTAATAACTGATAGTTCAGAAAAAAAGTTGAATGAATAATAATACATAGATAATAATATAATTTAATAATAATTTATATAGCATCACATCATATTTGGTATCAGCATTCAAAATAGAAGTAGGTATTACATCTCGTATTTGTAGTTAAAATTATATAATTCCTTAGTTGCGTAAATATTGTGTGTATGGATTAACATTGCGTTTTTTGTGTCACGTGATATCGTCCAAATCAATGCATGAAGATAATATCTTTATAATTACCTAATTATAGTCAGGAATTTAGGGCAAAACATGAAACACCGTATACCAAACTCTTAACTACACGAAACTACAAAAATAATTTATTACAAAAATTACAACAAAAAAAAAATAAGACGTTTAAAGAAATATAGCTACTAACGAAACATTTTAATCATAACGTGGAACTTGTGACGTCACAGGAGCCCCAAGGGGTAGGGGTTCAAGGGCGGGTAAGTAGGCCAGTAGGGCATGGGCAGAGCTGGGCTACGTCGTAGCTACGTAGCGACGCTACGATTATTATGTCCTAAGCATCTGCTACGAGGCGGCTAGCGATATAAGACGGCGTCAGCTACTTGAGGTTTTTTAACCATATTTTTAGCCTAATCTACTTTCGACACTTTTGTAAAGGTTGACGAACAATATAATTTATTCATTGACACCGTTACAGTTTTGTATATACACTTTTTTCAGTGAAATAATTAATAATTTAATGTTTCTTATTTAACTTATACGTTGTATCTGTTTGATCATAAAATGTATTATATTTATATAGTATATTTGAGTTATTTATCTAATATATAAATTGCACTATATCTGCTCAAAAATTTACTATAAACAATAATTCGTTTCAAAACAAAACATTATACAATACATTGTATTTGAAAGATATAAATGTGTGCATTTAAACTGCAAAAGATATACATATAAGTCTAGCGTCTTATTTTTAGTGCTTTATAGGTGAAATAAGATTATAACGCAATTGAAATCGGTAGATGTTTTAATATCGACGATAATATTCATCAATCTTAAGCAACCGCCTAGTTCTTAATCTTTCCTCTTAACGATCTCTTGCTTGCTTTAAAGCAGAATATAATGATAAGTATAAAATAAGCTAAAAAAACTGTATATGGTTTCGTAATCGCATATATTAAACATAATAAAACTACTCGTAAAATGGCCGAAGACGCAACACTTTTTAATTCTGACTCAGTAAATTGTTCGAAACGTCGCGATAATACAACAATAAATTCAACCGATTAATATATACTTTCTGTAATTTATTCATATCGGCAACATGATGCGATAATTCGAACAGCTTGTTTGTGGCATACCCGCTGGAGTATGAGTAATGAAGGTGGGCGCAATTACCCGGTCCACTGCTTATCATCCGAATCTCTTCCGCGCAACTGGCTCCTCAATAACAACATCAAAGTGTTGCGCCCTTTATGTTCGCGTTCCACTATTAGACGTTATTAAGAGCATTGGGATTAATACTCTGTATAATTTATTTATACTGGCAACACGATGCGATATAATTCGAACAGTTTGTTTGTGGCATGATCGCTGGAATATGATTAATGAAGGCGTGTGCAATTACACGCTCCACTGCTCATCATTCGAATCTGTTCCGTGCGACCGGCTTTGTTCCTCAACAACAACATCAAAGTTTTGCGCCCTTTATATCGTTACACTATTTTAAGGGCATTGGGATTAATACTCTGTGTAATTGATTTATACCGGCAACATGGTGCGATAATTCGAACAGCTTGTTTGTGACATAACCAGTGGAGTATGAGTAATCAAGGCGGTTCAATTACCCGCTCTACTGCTCATCATCCCAATCTCTTCCGCGCGACTGGCTCTATTCCTTAACAACATCAAAGTGTTGCGCCCTTTTTGTTATCGTTACACTATTTTAAGGGCAGTTTAAGGGCAAGGTCGCGACAATACAGCAATAAATTAAACCAATTAATGCTTTCAGTAATTTACTTATACTGGCAATATGATGCGATAATTCGAACAGCTTGTTTGTGGCATAACCGTTGGAGTATGAATAATGAAGGCATGTGCAATTACCCGCTCCACTGCTCGTCATCCGAATCTATTCCGCGCGACCGGCTCCGTTGCTCAACAACAACATCAAAGTGTTGCGCCCTTTATGTTATCGTTACACTATGTATGTTTAGGGCATTGGGATTTAGTAACGTGAGGTACATGTAGCTTTGTGATCCATTAGGTGTTTCTACGTATTGTAATATATTGTGTTTCCCATCTAAATACCATGTAAATCCAATTCCTTTAAAATAATAAAATTATTTCAGAGTAGATATAGTATGTAAGTGATTTGTTAACAGAAATTTGTTTTATATCTATATACCTATCGATAATTCGAACAGCTTATTTGTGGCATACACGCTGGAGTATGAGTAATGAAGGCAGTGCAATTTCCCGCTCCTTTGCTCGTCACCCGAATCTCTTCCGCGCGACCGGCTCCGTTGCTCAACAACATCAAAGTGTTGCGCCCTTTATGTTATCGTTACAATATTTTAAGGGCAATCACCCTTTTTTGTACCTATTTGTCTGTACCTATTGTATTGTATTGTATTTTGATAAACCAGAAACGGTTTACGGAAACATATTTTGATATATCGCAAATATCTAACATTTATCCAAAATAAACTTAAAAAACTTTTATTACATTATAAGTTCATGAGAAATTTATGTTCAGTTCTGTTATATTTAACGAAACGAATCGAAACAATCTAATAACTCCATTTAAAATCAACGGCCTCTCCGAATGAGCGATTGAAAAAAAACTTATTTTTCAATTCTTCAGTTGCAAGTATTAATTATTATTAAATTGATTAAACGCTTTTTATCAGATTGCGTTAATTAAATAATAACTTGTTATAAATATTCCATGTTCTACTGTATTATTATATGTTCTACTGATTTTATAAACTACGTATAATTTGTACGTAAATACTTATAGGTATAAATAAACAATTTGTACGTAATACGTACGTATAATTCTATATTATACCATTTATTAGTTTAAAACCTGAAGGTACAATAATGCAGAGTTTCATTAGATTTTTTTAAAAACATCATCTAAAAGAGAGAAAAGTTGCTCGTTGTGTTCTTGAAATTTTGCCAGTGGGAAATGTTATCGAAGAAACATCTACAGATGTTGTAAATTGTTAAATCAGAAGTTCCGATAATAACAAGAATCGAAAGCTATAACTTTACGTCTTAATTCTTATTAAACTTTATTCTCGTTTCGCATTCGCTATACAATATGTATCTATTAAATAAAGCTATTCTAATACAAAAATATTGTAATACTATGGAGCATACTTCAAACTTCTTTTTCCTAGCATTTTGCCGAACTTAACCAGGGTCTGCTTTATTCTAGTCTAGGTATTGACAGGTTACTTATTTTTACGCAGAGCAATTGCAGTCTAACCTCCGCAACCCAGAGGGCAAGCCAGTAACCATTTAGACTATTATATTTACCTACTATGAATAACGATCGTTATCAGGTGATTGTGACAACAACCGGGATCAACGGCTTTACGTAATCTCCGAGGCACCGTGGGAAAACCCACGTGGACTAGACAAACTGCAAACATTTTATCTTTTAATTTTTCTAAAGTACATATATACACATACTTCGTACAACAGTAGGTACATACTGTAAATGTAACAATATTAAATTATAATTTAAAGTATCTAATAGTTGATCAAACAACCGTCTTTTTAAACAATGAATTGTGTATTCAGTCTTATAAATTTCATAAAACTGAAATACCAAACCCAAACGGTTACGAGGAAGTTACGTAATAAGTTATCAATAGTTTATGGGTCGGAGGCGCACAAGAGCTCCGCAAAGTTACCGGCATGTACCTACTCGTAAAGGTCCCAGAACTCCCAGTAGTAATGCACTGACGGCCGTAACAAAGTTTGATATTAGGCGGAAACATTACAGGTATACCAATTTTCCACGTGTAATACAACCGGAAGCAAGGTTAATAAAGAGGCCGTATATCTTCCCTCCGTAAAGAAAGCTATTTCCTCTTATGTGTAATGGACGTGCATTTACGAAATGTTCCGACGTTTTGTTATGTGGACTTGTATAATATTTTCTTTAGTTCTTTGAATTTTAGTTTTCGGTTTATTAATTAGTTTTAAAAATAATATTTTACTAAAATAAAGATTGGATTGGATTTTTTTAACAAATACATAGTAATTTTGTCAATTTTCGTACAATAACTATGTAAAGAATGTACAAAGAAATAAATGTAAATATTATTTCAAAGCCAAAATCGTTTCCAAATTATCTACTTCAATTTAGATTAAACACAGTATTAAACTACAAAATACGTAAACTTAAATATAAAAACGTTTAATGAAAATGCAATATCTCAAAAAAAAATATGAAAATAAAATATTAAAATGCATTCTTGCCTATAATGAAGTAAAAGGCTGTTTTCATAATCCTACATAACCAATACCACTATGATTGACTTCTAAAGTAGTAATGGTAAAATAAATGCCCGTATTGCAATTCTCTTTAAAAACCGTAGTTTACAATTGAAAGGAAAAACTTAAACATGCATATCGTGAACTAAGTTTAACTTCGCGTGATGAAGACGCCTTATACACGATGTTTTTTTCCAATAGTTCTATTACTGTAGCCGTAAGTCGGTGCTTAGAAAACGGTTTATATTTCTTTGAAACATTCACACAGAGTAAAGAAAAACTTCGATTCTAAAATGAAAAGTTATGAAATATTTAATTGTATAATGCTTTTTATACTCATACATTAGGCACTAGAAATAAAAACTGGACGCTTATTTTTTTAACGTACAATAAAATAGAAAAAGTATTTTTCCGTAAGTCATTAAAGTTTTTTAAGTTGAAAATTATTCCAACGAATATGAAATTGATGCGTTAAAACTGTTGGTCATCGTGTACGTTGCCAAAAAACCTAAATGAGCAGTCATTTTGACTCCCCTTCGCAATGAAAATTTAATGTAAAATTCCTCAAAATTATGCCAAATACATTTCAAGATCAATTTTGCTATCGTTGCTGTTTATTAATCATTTTCTATTCTTTTCATTTGAAAAAGTCAAAGTAATAATATTTTTTCCCTACTAAAAATTCATATATTCCACATTTTTGGTTATAACTAATTATAAGATCTGCTAATTTCGTTTTAATTTTCTTCGCAAATACCAGACGTTCCTCTTGACCTTCGGCTTCGAAGTAGTTCATAATTTACAGTCGTACTGAAACCATACAATTCAATAATACTTAATACAGTAAGTGGATACGTTTTACTTTAAGGAATTATTATTCTTCTAATTCTACTTATTCAATATTTATTTTCCACTAGCAAACCCGGCGAACTCCGTTTCGCCACCAGATGGCTTTGTTTAATTGTAACATTTCGTTTGGTGATTAAAAGATCAAGATTTTTTTTTGTTTTATATTTGAAAATGAAAAATTTTATTTCATTTCACAAAAGATTTTCCCGCTTTTCTTTTAAAAAATTTCGTGGTTTTTTTTTGTTATAAACCTCATGGAGCCCGAGATCTTTCCAACGAATGCAAAACCGTGGAAATCGGTTCGTGCGTTCTGGAGTTATAGCGTCAGGAAGGAAAAGCCGACTTATTTTTATATAGTAGATTTAGAATTTAAAATTATGTATCAATTTTTTTTATTATTTAAGTATTTTATTAATAATCAGGTTTTATAGTGTATTAAATACAATTTGTAATTAATGAAAAGTTATCTTTGGGTGTAAAAAAACTATTTACATACCTATTATATTTAAACACCTTGAAAAAAATTATAGCAATGTTCATGAAAACAAGTATTGGCACGATTGCAATTTTTAAATATCAGGCGCACTTGAAAACCTTAAACCTTATCAGTACAATGTTACATCGGTTTTATCACCTACTAGATATTTTCATTTTTTTTTTAATAATAAAATATATACTGTCAAAAATATCACGTGTCAATTTATGTGAAAATACATAATCGTAGGCAAAATTGCATGGGTGATTTTATTATAAAAGTGATGGTTAACAAAACTATATTTGCGTAAACATATTATCAGGGATTTAATATTTTATATGCCTGATTTCGTGGTACCAAATCAATGGCGGATTAAACTATTTGCCGTCCACAAAAAATGGACCGGTAATTTAATGGACGGAGCTAAAATTAAAGGTTCCTTTTCCTGTCTCAGATTGCTGTAAAAACAGTCGCCCTCCGCTGCCCAAAGCTCAGCTAGGCTATTCCGTTTGATATAAATATTGAGTTGTGCCATCCGGTTTTATTCGATATCACTGTCTGCTAATTTTTATTTTTTTTTCGCGCAACTTAGTACAACTCGATGCCGCGTCTTATCGCGTGGCGCTACCTGTACAATCGTGCGAGCGAAGTGTCAAAAATTCACTTGAGTGAATCTCAATATTAAATCTTTTTTTTTTACGGAACAGCCTTGCATACCCTCGCGGCCCCATCAACACTTGCACCTCTAGCCATGTGCCTACTCTATACTTAAGGATATCCCGCACTGCACAAAATAGTGATGTTTTTTTGTCAACCTAGGTAGGTTTTATCCAATTTATCCAAATTGATTCAGCGAGCAGGCGTGAAAATGTAACAAATATACAGAAAGAGTCACTCTCGCATTTATTAGTAGGAAAGTGTGAATATATGAATATTTACCTAGAGCTGCCATCTTGATGCACATAATGACAAATGACATAACCAACAGGGTGCTGAACACGGATATATAGATGATGCTGGTTGCGGAACCAGGGGCGGTTGGTTGCGCCTCCGAACGATCGGTTATCATGGTTGTGGAAGGAAGCAACACTTGGTATAAACACACTTTTAATGAAAAGATGAAAATTTAGTTTCTGTAATGTTTTGGGAGCAACACTTTGAATAAACACAAAACACTTTGATGATTTGTAAAAATGTTACTAAAGTGTATGTAACAGATCAACTTTTTGAATAACCAAAACACACTTTAAATGAAAAAGATGTGAATATTGCTTTTTTAACACTTTAAGTAAACACAAACACTTTGAAAACTAATATGTTATTTTTGAACTTCACTTTTGGTTCACTTTATTTAAATTATAAAATTCACGAATGAATTTAACATTTAATAACGTGATAATAATTTAAAACTTAAAACAATTTTCAAATTAAAAACCGTTAAAGTTTAAATTTAACATTTACACTTTTTTATTTATTCAAATAGATTTCTAAGGTGTTTATTTTGTCGAAGCGTATCATATTACCTACTAAGATCGTACAGAATATATAATATAGGTATTTTTACTATGTCCTTGTCTGTGCTAAAATGATAAATATTGATGTATTCGTTTACACTATAATAGTACATATTTGTATCGAAGTAAATATTAAAGTGTATAAGGATATATAAAACACAGCACTAATATTTATTTTAACTCTTATTAATATTTGATTAAGGTTTATTTTTGTATTTTCCTTTTAAATCAGATGAATCTTATGAGGGATTATCTTTCTTTAGATTTGTAAAAGTTTTGTATTTTATCTCTTGAACATATTAGATAGTGTGTCGTAGTATGATGATAGTCAAAAGTGTTAAATTTTAAGCCCGTCACAGACTTAGCTATAATGTATATTAATATACTGTACTATAATATAAATTATAGCAAACTACCACACACTGAAAAATATATATTTTGCCTTCATTTGTATAGTGGTCGTCATATAGTAATATACAATAATTTATATTACGGTATAGCTTGGTGACGTCATACAAATATATATTATAGCTAATATATATAGCTAAATATATTAATATATGTTGTAGGTAAGTGAGAAATTTATAAATACAGTTTTCGTTTCGACGAAATTTAGGCTACACAAGTGACTTTAAAAAAATAACCAACTTCAACAGTTAACTGTTAAGTGTAAAGGGCAAAGTTCTCATCAATACAAATTAATGAAGCCCCAACAAATTCTATAGAATGCCCACTTCCGGAACAACCCTTGGAGAATCTCTTTTCTAACAAAAAAGTATTATCAAAATTAGTCCACAAACGACGAAATTATCGTCAAGTTAAACGGTCGTATTCAAAAACCTTTTTTGAAGTCATGCAAAAAATTCAATGCCAATATTATATTTATATTTTTAATTCTTTTGGAATATAAAATACTTGTATGTATCATTAAAAAAAACCTTTTTTGTAATGACTGTACGATATCTATGAAAACCTTGCGTGAATAAATTTTCAGTGTCAAAGTTATCATGATTGATTTAGGATTAGAAAAGACGAAATCAGAAAAAGATATTTTATTTCTTTTTCTTGCGGGATGATAAACTGCATTGGTGCATTGTCTTGTTATTTTTTTTTATTTATTTATTGGGAAACAAACAGCAAAAAGTTATTATAAAAATAAATAAATAATATTTTTAGTAAAATATTTAACGCAATATTGCGATCGAAAACTGATGAATATTCTAGAAAACGTGCGAATGTAAAAGTAGTAGAGTAGACTTTGATATTACAAGTGTGAGTTTACACCTTCAATTAAAAATTAAATTCTTTAATGTTTTTAATTTATGCCAATATGACACATGCAACTTCGCTAATGTCACGTGGGAAGTTTTTACTTTATTAGTGGCATGAAATGTCAACGTCATAAGACAACTGTTATAGATAACATATACCGATATATATCCGTCATAAATATACAGATAATAATGTTTTCTTTACATTCCGCTAGGAGCGCTTTACGCAAGTTTTAGTAGATATTTCAAGTGTGAGTTTAAAACTTTATCTATAGGTTAAAACGTAAAATAATAAGCTGCTTTTAGTTTTAATCATACTGTATGCTACACTTTGAATTACTGGGAATGCCTATATCAGGGTTTCTCAAACTTTTGGGCTCGCGTACCCGTTGAAGCTTCTAGACCTGAGCGTACCCCCCTGCAAGTGGATGTGATGAAATTAAAAATAAGTGGAACTATTGTTTTCGCCTGAGAAGCCCTTTACTAAATATCAAGCTTTAAAATGATTTTTTTCAACCCTACTTCTACCGATTAATTCTAAAATTATGAAAAAATCATGAAAGTAGTAACCATCAAATAATCTATTCTTTTTATCTAACATGAAATAGTTAATAGTCAACGAATGCGCATGAGAAAGCGATCCATGGCAGAGGTTTTAGTGGGCACTTTCCGCTTCGTCTTCATGGAGGGGACTGGAAATCCGGCGCAGCCTTTATGTCTAGTCCCCTCCTGACAACAGCTCGCCTGTCGCTTTTACAGCCAACAGACTTTCTGTTGGCTGTAAAAGCGAACGGTGTAGCGCCTAGTTCAAAGCGGGTGTGGCGCCTCCGCACCTGCAGTCGCCAATCACCACCGAGTGGAAGTTGGCGGTCGTACTGCCACGTCGTACAGTAAGAGAGTCATTGTCCCGCGCTCACTCCACTGCCTCCTTCTGCGGCATCACGTCCTCGCAGATGGAAGCGACCGCGGTCTAGGCCGCCTAGACCAGTACGAACACGACCAAGCTGGGTGGGAGAGGCCCTGGCCGACTACCACGGCAAGCATGCGGCGCTGTTCTGACCACGACTTTCACACCTCGAGGCTGTAATGCGCCGCGCGCCATGTCTTCCGCAGTGCCATAATGGTGGTACAACGGGACCTCCTCTCATGATCTGGTGCAGGTAGGATCTGAAGCATCAGTACCTGGACAGGACCTGCACCAGACGGAAAAAGGGGAAACCGTGCGACCGGACCGGAAGCCGGTCCCACGGCTTTCACGGCGTGCAACGTTCTGCGTCTAAAAGTGGCAGTGACGGGCTTCACCACTCAGTACTTGACAACGGCAGCTCTCCTGCTGTAAAATCCACTCTCACAAAAACACAGAACGTACGGTCTTAATGTTATTGCGAGGGGTAAAATAAATAATTTCGCGTTAAATTTCTTGATATTCTTCCGCCATTACGTGATATTCGCCGCGTACCCCTATGATCTTCTGGCGTACCCCCAGGGGTACGCGTACCAAAGTTTGAGTAACGCTGGCCTATATTGATCATACTTACAGACTTTTATTAATTATACAATATGGTTACTATTTGACAGACAGACGAAAATGAATAAAAAAACTATTTCCGTACAATATATTGAACATACTCGATTCGACTCGTAACAAACATATGACGCGTCATCAATTTTATCATAAGCTAATGACAATACCAATTTTAAATTTATTATTAATATATCGATTATCAATTATAAATTTATTATTAATTGCGCAACGATTTAAAAAAATGTCTAGAAATCTTTAAATTCAATAAACTATAATAAATACGATAACAATACCGTTAATCGACATGGATTTTTTTAATAATTGACTTATATACCAAAAATTATCTGAAAACCAAAAACTTGATTCTAAGCAACTATTTATTTAAAGTATGTGTATACATATATACTTTTTTTCGTAAAATAGTAATAAAAGGAGTTATCATAATCTCATAAAGAAAATACATCACCACCGATTAGGTCAATATACTGTTTACTATACGGCATATAGGTATATGGTCTTAAAAACACAGAAATAATGACGTCATAAAATCTACTTACTCATCTGTTGGAAACTTATTATCATAATAATAATAAGTAGCAACGCCACCCAAAATATGAAAGCGGGGAACATTATTATTCACTTTTTACCACACGAAAAAAAATATCACCACCTAAGTACCTTATGTTATGTACACACGTAACAATATTTTTATAATGTCCTATTCCAATGTACAGATTAAAAAATATTCCGCCAATCTTATCCTTTTATCGGTAGAAATATATAACTTATCATATAATTATAGATAAATGTATTTTGTATCTAGGTATGTGTTCGATAAAATTAATTATTTTGTTCCTTAATTGTGCGTATTGGAGTCTATTTTATAATGTATAATGTAAACGATGTATCATAGGGTGACGTCAGAGAGATAAGGTATTTCAATTTGCAAAAAAAAGTGTGTGTAACTGCCTATTTTTTTCAAAATCACTTAGATAAAATTAGTCATTTGATATCAAAAAAATGTATTATACCAAATATCAGAAATACTAGTGATTCCATAAGTTTTAAAGTGTATTTGGCAGTAATCTCTCAAAAACGGTTCAACGGACAAAAAAATAAGTTAGAAACAAAAAATTAAATATTCACAAAAAACGTATTTTGATCTTAAATGTTTGAGCATTGAGACAAAATTTGTACCTATTACCAAAATAAAGTTTTTTGTAAAAAAATAATATGATTTCTTTAGATTCCGGAGATGTCGCTTATATTCTGACGAAGATGAGTGAACTACATACATATAAGATTGAATTGTCAATTCGCTTTTAAACATAAAATATGTTATACCGCCAATCCGATTTATAACAGAACCACACCCTAATAAAGATAAACAAAAAAATCAGTACCTTATCTAAATATAAAATTTAAATTGTTACAACGCTTTTCGAGATACACGAAATATGTTAGCACGTCAGATATGTACATGCATACATTCATATATCTATGCGCTGTGAGTAATACGACAATCTTTAAAAAATTAAGGGGATTATTAACTTATTAAAGTAAAGGCACCTTATTCTGAGATATTCTAAAAACCGCTTAAGCTCCACGCACACGTTCGGTTCGGTTTTAATTCGTTCAACCGAGAAATCACTTTTTTAGTTGTTTTTTCGTACGGAAACGTTAAGGACGTGCGCACTTTGTCAAACATTTTGTATGTAATTGGAGCGTTCCGGAGCTAGCCGAACCGAACGTGGGCTCTACACGCCTAAGGCCCTTCTCTCACGAAGCTATTCGGATGCTATGCGACTGAGACGCAAACCATGATACCTGCTGGCATGTATGTCAAATTAATCTCCGACGCGTCGCTTCGTGTGCGCAACTAGCTTAATTTGTATGGCGGCTACTAACAAGCGACGCGTATGACACTAGTACGAAATACAAATTTCTTGAGAGTCACTTCGTGAGGGAAGTGCTAACAGTGAGAGAATCTAACAGTAAAATAAATTTCGAAATACCGCGTAATTAAGTTGCTTTACCTTAAACCCAAACTTTCGCCAAAACAGGATAGACCTTTGCCCAGTGGGCCATAAACAGGCTGTTACTTTGTGTATTTTTTAAATAGATAGTAAACATTTTATGAACAAAAAAATGTCTTTGTAAAAAAAACCGGGTTAGATAATTTACAAACAAACAAAAATTCCCCTTTATAAGTATTACCTTCGCGGCCCGATTATATTATTATATCAATGAGATAAAAACTAAGTACGTTTATTATTTAATACCTAATTTGCACGTTGACATTTTATCGTAGTTAACACGGTTACCCATAATCTTTGGATTAACAAACATCGATTTACCAAAATGAGTCGGTTTTATAGAAGGTACTAAGGGCTACTGGGGGTCAATATTGCAAACTTTGAGAACCCGTGGTCTGCGTAAAAATCGTATCGCTTACGACGCTGTATACAATTACAAAGGTACTTCATATATTGAGACTTTTTGACACCATAGAAAACTCTACACTCTATGTTAGTGTTTTGTTTTAATGTTCCTGATAAAATATCTTTTTTTATCTATGTTTGAAACTTTGTCCCAAAAAACATAAAGTACCTATTTCTAATATTAACGTCACATCCATTCGAGTTAGAGCCTTGAAAAGAGTAAATAAGTATATGCATAGGTATAATATGTAAATTTTAGGTGTAAGATAAAAAAAAAACGATCTAATCGTTAATTGAGGGTAGGAATAAAATATTGAGAGGCGAGGCTGAAATTTATGACACAAAATTAGTGGTGACCATAAAAAGATTGAAAAGTTGTGTCGAAAAAATACCAGGTAGTTTTCTCAATTATAATAAAATAAATAAAATACATATTATATAGTAAATCGATATGAAGTAAATACCAAGTATCATATTTATTACGAATCCTTGCTCAAATCAACTGGGAATACACCATTGTAAATTGTCCGTTGGTATTTCATTATTATTATAATTTTCACTACAATACAGAGGAATGTATGTGTGTCCGTGACAGCTATTGAATTGTAATAAATAATATTAATAAGTAACTTTACCGTAATAATATTAATAACTAGCTGTTGCCCGCGACGTCGTCCATGTAAAAAAATTTAAGGTTTTTCAATTTTTTCCGCAAAACGGGAGCAGCGTGGTGATTTAAATTCCATAACCTTCCCCTTAACAGGAGAGGAGCTGTTTACACAGCAGTGGAATATTTACAGGCGGATTTTTTTTCTTTTTTTATGGGATAGGGCGGCAAACGAGCTGACAGATCACCTGATGGAAA
>DVVJ01000722.1:0-13553 GCA_018234505.1 Junonia neildi neildi | reverse complement strand
GCCTCCCTTATCAATGACTACAGCTACGTAGGTATGTGTATGTAAACAAGTGTTACTTTGTTTTTCCTCGAACTGGTCGAACAGTTATGTTTTGGTGAGAGATCCAGTATTGCGACTCCCGCATTCCATCTGAGCGTCAACGATTGAATGGAGTACAACAAGTCGGGAATAGGGTCACGGTCGCAAACCGGTCGCCGAGAGTTCGCTCCGCAATGCATGTGCGCTAACGGTACCGCCATACATTTCCGCGTGTATAGCCTTATTAGCATATTTAATATACCGATTTATATTGATTTCGTTTCAATAACAGCTACAATTTTTTAATTATACGTATATTTTTTAAATTAAAAAATCTAAGAAAAATATTTTGGTCAATTGATTAAACTGTAAAAATTGTTCAACGATAGTAATTAATAAAAAAAATATTAATTTGAAAAGCAATTACAGTAAGAGCAATAGAATCTTAGTGTAGCGTTATTTTTGTAAAAATAAATATCCATGTTATAATAGTCATCATCACCTTGATAAACGTGTTATGAGAAAATGTAGGTAACATAAAGCGTATATCAAGATGATGACACGTATATCGGTTATTGACAGCACCTACTTAATTTCTTTAAATAACTGGCAAAGTTATTATAAAATTAGGCATGCGCACTATACTTACGGCAATTCATTCCTCCCATTTCACTTCTGACAGATTGCCAGGAGCCTAATATTTTACCATCCCGACCAGTACAGTAAGCACTGAAAGTAACAAAAAAAATATATATTTATCTCTTAAAGCTTACAAAAAATGTATGGTATAATCGTAATCATCTTACATTCCATTTTGAATCTGATATGATCCATAACTGCCGTCATAATCACAGAAGGTTGTGGGGTTACCTAGGAAAAATGTCCCATGTTCTTCTTGTTCTCTTTTGATGTTGGCCACTGCGTGCACGATACTTTCGCATCTTCTTAAGTAACTTTCCCCGACACTGCCCGCGTTGTCTAGTAAAAATGGTTAGTGACGTTTGAGTTATATGTAGAAATATGGTAAGAATAAATCTAACAGACCTTTCAGTGTTCCACCCCATGTCACTGCCGCTTCAGTGAACGTGAGAGCGTTCTATTTTGAGCGTACGTTTTGTTTAACCAATGTCATTACGTGACAATCCTAATGAACTTTTTCATGAGAAAAGTTAAAACAAAGAACATTTAGTGGTAGTAAATACTATTTCATAAAATTATTAATTAGTGCTATAACTGGTATAGTTTAGACGTAATGGTAGGATAATTACAACATGGCAGCAAAGTCATGTCTTTTTCTGGTATTGGCGGAACAGTGGGTTGTCCGGTCTTCGGGTGCGCGCACCAGCACATGCCCTCATCACACTGCAGCGGTTCGTAATCTCCATTCCGCGTGCAGTGCAGTGTTGATAACTTGTTTTGTGATTTCTCTAATTCATATCTTCTGCGGCTACAAGCTGAAACCAAACCGTTACAAAATGAATTTTATTATTTGCAATACAAAACCTTCATAGTGTTTAATTTATTTCTTAATCATTAAGTACGTCGTTAGAATGATGTTGTCATTGATTTAGTCAAAATTGTTAAAATTAATTAATAATTCATGTGCCTTTAAAATACTTAAATTCATAGTGAATTCAAAATTCCATGTGTGTGATTGTGTGAGTTTTAGTACCAAATGAAATAAGTAATAAATAAAATGTTAAATAGTGAAATGAAGATCTCTATAAAATAACATCAACAGCTCAATAGCTACAAAAGCTATCATGTTTAATACTGTGGTAATAGTTGTTCGCTTCATGTAAATTAAATAGTTACCGCAAGTCATCTCGCTGGCTTGTCGTCTCCACATTTGCCCAAATATTCTATTTCCTTCTCCTTCATAACAGAAACACCTGTTCGTATATACATGCATAATTATATTATGTTGGCAAAAAAAGTGCAGCTAAGTGTTCGATCAGTCCAAGTTTCATTAAATTCGGTTCAATAGTTTTTGAGATATGGAATAAAACGTATAAGTGTAACAGCCTGACTTATCAATACGTGCTATGGTAGTTGTATGAAAACATATCACATAGTTAAAAAAAATCGACTTCAAAAGATTTACCTTAAATTATATATTTTTTTGTTTTTAGTGTCAGGACATGTCTATCACACAATTAACACACTAAACTAAAAGATATTATTACATATATCATTTTAAATTAATTTCTCTAGAAGTCAAATATTTTTTTTAGTTAAAACTGTGTTTGATTTATATAATTTTGGTATCGATTATTTTATTTAGTTTCCGTATTTACATAAATTGTTTCATAATTATAATTAAAACTGTAATTTCTGTTTCTGATATCAAAAAAGACTTTTTGTTTTTGTATGTCTGTTTGTTCCTTGTTATCTCCAGAACTCCTCAAAATCTGGCTTTGACGATATTATAAGGAGTGACATAGGTTACTTTTATTTAGACTCGGGATTAGGCTTTCGCCGGAAAAATTATGTACGCAGACTGGTATATTACTATAATTATAAAAAAGAAAGATTTGTATGTATTGAATAAACTTAAAAACTACTGGGGCGATTTCAAAAAATCTTTCACTAGTAGAATGGTTCATTACCCCTGATTACATAGGCTATTTTAGGGCTATATACATCTTTTTAACTTCTGTTTAGTCCGTGCGAAGCCGGAGCGGACTACTCCTAATATATAAATTAGCGATTACCTTCCTGTAAATAAGTCACCCTTGCATTGTACGGGCGCGTAAGTTCCATCCGGTAAACAAGTGGCTGGGGGTCGACATTTTCCAGGAGGAATTACTTCTATAAGAAATCAAAATTTAAACAAAATTAGCTAAAATGCCATTTTTAATGTAAAATATTTTTTAGGCAGGTTAATAATTAAATCCGTACTTAGTGAGTTAGCCTACACATCCAAAGGAATAGTTCTGCTTAAATCTCTAGGTGCTGCGGTTCCAGAGATATATTCTGGTAGGTAAACCTCTTTTAAATTTTTGATAAATTATAAGTAGCGATAAGAAATTTAGCAGAACTATTCCTTTGGGTGTGTAGGCACCCTGATTTAACAAAATTCCACAATGAAGGGAGAAAATGTTTGTATGCAAAATAATGAGTAGGTATGTGAACAATGTTGCGAGTAACAAGTATTTATAAATGTTTGCAAATTATTAATATGTCGACTTCAAAGTTATGTGAAGCATAGTATATTATTGATTGCAATTATAAAAATAAGAAAAGACGTAAAACTATCATGCATAACTAAAAACCTTCGCGTTTTTCGATCCCCGATATTATCTTTCAAATAATCTCTTAAATATCAAAAGTAATGAGATCTTTCCTTAAAGATAAGTTCATTGTTTACGATAAAATAGTTCTTTAATGAATATGTAAAAAAGAGCTGCAAATATTTAACAAAATTACCCTGATTAAATCTTATTTACATTATGTTTTTACATAAAGTAAATTTTTTTACAATTTTATACTTCAAAACTTTAAATATTGTTTTTTTCGACTTAGAAAATTCTCATGTCAAATACATGTTTGTAATGTATTACATTGGGTTTTGTAGTCAGTAAAAAAGTCTAAACCAACATTATTTCGTAACAATTTAGGTATCGTCCAAAAATAATATTTTTTAAATTGTAAACCGATGTTTGGTGAAAGCTTACCAGTATCATCATTGTCATCTTCTTCCTTTCCATCATCTAGTTTGCAACCAGGGCAACATCCGAATACGCTGTAGTTAGAAGCGACAACAAACCCCGGCCCGCATGTTTCTTGAGAGAGGTCCGACACACAAACTTGAGCCACCTCGCACTTCCGAACTGAAGCTGTCGTCTGATATACCACACTTATTGAAATTGTAATTAAACAATAAAATAACAAAGGAACGGTTTTCATATTTAAGGCAGTCTAGTGGCGCGGTGAAACAAAAGTACTGATTTTTGAATTAATTGCTTTATTATAAGCTTATCAACGAAATCTTATCGCACATGTAGAATTCTCGATAATTGTGTAATTATATCGATGATAATATTATTTGTTTTAATGTATCATATGTCACTAAAATTCTACGGATGCATTGTTATATTATTGGTTTTTGTATGTACTATGTACTCATGATTAAAAGTTGCCTGAAATAATATCACATGTATATGATTAAGAAGATACATATAATGTATTTATACAGTATTGTAGTTTTATGAGTAAGGCGTTATTATCAGCGCTATCGCTATCTCGAGTTATATTACGTTGCAAACGAGGCAGCTAAGACGCCTCGGTGCCACTAGTGCCAACACCAAGCAACGACTACCTGCGTCGCTAACTCTTATCTTATATTATCAGTTTAACATTTGAAAACGCGGCCTATTTCTCATATTTGTACTTAGTGTCATGAAGATTCATTTCCTTTATTCATACTGGATAATTCTTTTTCCAGACTGGATTGAAGCGGCCATACTGGGCTAGTATGGAGGAGTGCAAGAAACGAGCACAAGGCACTAAAGTTTCAAAAATAGCAAATATTTTTCAAGGAATGCCGTCGAGGGACGACGACGATATGCGTGGAAGTGATGTGACAGTAGTGCGAACTGAAAGCCATTTGGCGAGGTTTAATAATGCTAGGGCTTTATTTGAAAAATTAGGTGAAGAAAATCGCAATTTTCGCATTGAGAAGTCGCCTTCTGCGGCTGCTAGTTTTGCCGGAACAAGAGGCATACCTGTGATCCCTTCGCGTTCCCGTTCGAGCTCTGCAGGTTCTGTGAGTCCAACTCGTAACAATGCTACTCCAACGTCAACCTTAGCACCGGCTGTTAACGGTGACCGTTTGTCTAATGGCGCTACCCAACAGCCACTACAGAAACCGGCTAAACCTAGCGTTCTCCCGAAGCCTGAAAAACCAGATAGAAGGTTTAATAAAGAACTAATTGAAAAGCAGAGAAATTGGACTGCTCACTTTAATAAATCACGACCAACTAGGTATGAACAAGAGCAAAGATTGGACTACAAATCGTCTGTTGGGTATCAAGATAGAAAGTCGCCAGAAGTAGCAGATAGACATGTCCCGTCACGAGTTTACTCACCACCGCTATCACCCGGTGCCGGTGATTCTCATATAGAGCGTCCTAGCACTCTTCCTTGCTTAGTTAATCGAGGTATACATGTAGCGAAATCCCCTAGTCCTGTAAAAAATATCGCTCCTGTGTTACCTTCGCCTAGATCTAATAATATTATTTCACCCACCGTAAGATCGGATGTCATAAGTTCACCGGCGTTAAAAAGGGATACCTCAAGTTCACCTCAAACTCCTCAAAAAGTGGAATTGATTGAAAGGAAACGATTAGAAAGAACTTCTGTATCGCCGGAATCAGAAAGGGGGAAAATAGAAAAAATTGATGAAATCGTTCCAAGAACTGAAATTAATTTTCAATATTCGAAAGCCTCTGAACTACCTATACAAACCTCAACTACGCCGGACAATGTCGATGTCGATAGTCCAAAATATCCTAAATTACCTCCTTCGCCACCAATTCGTGTCCCAAAATCTCCACCGCCTCCTATACCCGATGAAAGAAAGTTATTAAGCGATTCGTCTATCTCTAAGTGTGTCACTCTCGAATCTGAAGCTATAACGATAGAAGAAATAGAAAATGATAGTGTTGATACACCTCAGGAAAAAATAGAGAAATCTCCTTCGTGTATTCCATCACTTTTGAATGATGTTATTAAAGAAAATGACGTTGACGCTACTCAAACTTCTGTTATAGTAACACCCGATATATGTGATATTGTGTTGAGATCGCCCTCCAAAGTTCAAGAAGATGACGTTTCTGAGACATATAGTGGTGATTGGAATGAAAAAAGTAAACGTCGGTCTTCGACACCCGAGTCGCCGACTCAAGTTATCCAAGCTGAAGAAACAAGTCGGTCGCCTCTTGCATCGCCGGTAGTCTCTCCAGTCCACAGCCTCCCGTATTCTTCGTCTCCGGCGCCGACCTCACCACCACAAGGTTAGTTGTTAAATACTTTATTTTAACTAAATAGTGACAAAATTATTATAATTTTTTTAATTATAATTGAAAAATTTATTTTGTTTCAACAAAATAAATTTTTCAACTTTGTTACAATTACTTATTCTTATTTCGTACTTTATTCTATATTTTATTTTTATCTTTTTTTGTAATAATGTAATAGTAAAGGGAAAAGTGATTTGCGATTTGTATTTGTTTACGCTTAAAACGAAAGTAACATTCGCGTCGGTTTATCTCTAAAATAAAATTTTATAACTATGTTAACATTATGTCTACTAGTGTAAAAAAACTAAGTAAAAAAAATATATTTTTAAAATGAAGTTAAAAGCGACAAAATTAACTTTGCAAATGTAGACTGTGGGACGTAAATTATCTCAAGGAGTTGGTAAAAGTGGGCGTCGATTGACGTACGTTTGGCGGTCTCGTGCTCAGCGGGTTCAATGTAATATTGAGGAAGTCAAGGTATTTGAGTCGTTGCGAGTCGATCCCGATTTAGATGCTCCGGCGCCGCCGCCTCCGCCGCGACGACGCAGTAACCCGAGCGACGTCGTCCTGCGCGCCCTTCCATAACCTCTTTACTTCACGTTTACAATTGGGACAATCGTTTTAACTAATCAATTGACCACTTGAATCTCGCTGCCAATGTGACGTCTGTGACCGCGCTTATGTTTATATCGGCATGTGCAAATTGTTTGATTTCAATATTAAATAGTTCGGTGAACACGATAATGTGTTGTATGTTTTGAATAATTACTTTATATTGACGCTTGTGAAAGTGTTCGTTGTCTTTACCACAATACAAGTGCAGTAGCCATATTGTCAAGTAAACATAAGTAATTTATCATCATTTCTCTTTCGATATAGGTTAACATTTGCTGTTGAGACAGTTGCTCTAATTTCCTTGTTTTGTTGCTATCAACTGCAACATTGTATTTTATATTGAAACGAATAATGTACAGTAACGTCAAAAAACTGAAAACTTGTTTCTCTCGTGAGATCATTATTTAGTATTTAAAAATAAATTAAGAGGACAGTTGTTTATAGCATTTTGTTTATGTTTTCAAAAACATACATCACTATTTTTACAATTATAAATTTTAATGTTATAACATAGAACCGATGTTTAGGTATGTGAGGGTGTCTAGTTGTCTACGAAATGTACGAATATTTAAAAAAATGGCCTATGACATATACTGTACATACTGAACATTGCATTGCCGATCAATAAATATATTTGAGAAACTCTCAACCGCCTTATTCGTTTTAATTTAGACAATTTATCGCACAATACAAGCCTTGTCATCAATTAACTTTGCTTTCTATCTAAACTAATACGAACTTACGTCTCCAAAATGAGTAACTATTAGAATTGGTGTGTACCGGTATAGTGAGGGTTGACAAAATACGTCGTTTCGAGTTAAAAGTGAGTGTGAGTGTGCAAGGCGCTACATCTCCGGGCGGGCAATGGCGCAATGAGGCCGTCACGTGCGCACACCCGCGCCCGCACAACATGCGCCTCTGCGGATGCTGTATCGGTTAGTAGGGAATCATTCACGTTCCCCATTTCAACATATCGATAGGACTATTATGTCTTTTCATGATTATGTTTACAAGCTAGGGTGATTAGATAGAAATTCGTTGAGATTTCTTTATAATATATTTCTGATGCTCTTGTTGCCAAAATGGGTGTATCAAACATGGGATGTTAAAGTATACATAAATTAATGTGATGTTAAAAATGAGCATATTAAATACAAATAAGATTAATGTAAAACATGAGCAAATTCGTCCATATTTAACCGAATGTAATAATTTTCATACTCATATTAAAATTTCAATAATATAATAGCTAGGTATTATAAAGTTGCACAGTTATTGTATTATAAAATAAGATGAACAAGAATGTTTTTATACCATACTCTGATATGGGCCGTAGTATGAATGAACCTCGTTTTGTATAAAGTACTAAGCCATGCTTATATCAATCTTGGCACGTCGTCATGCTGATTCAGTTTACTGACCCTTATTACTAGACATTTTTTTATAAATAACATAAAAATTATACACTACTTCTCAGTGTTTGTTTTTTATCTCGTTGTGTTAAAATGGTGTCTGTCTTTTTATTGCAATGACAATTGAATTCAGCAAAAAAAAATGTAAATTATCTTTTCCTTTAAACTAATTTAGCTTGTGGTCAAAATAATATTTGATAATGATATACTTAGTTTCTTGTATACTACACATTTTCTCTTAAGTTATGCGTGAATTGCGTGGGACTTTTAACTCGTTTACATCATTTAGCTTTAAGATGAATGCCCGTTATGGAAAGTTGACTCAATAACGAGTGAACATCTCCTTTTATAAGTTAATTTAAATGTAGAGATCGTACGTTCTTAAGTCAATATAATATGTTAGCTCGCTCCGGCTCCGTCTTAGTAATATGAACGTTTAGAATTATACCGTAAACAACGCTTGGCATGGCTTAGTAACTGTACCGAAGAATTAACAACAAACAAAGCGAACGTAGACGTTTATTAATTAGTAAAGTGGAACTTCATTCGCTGCCTCAATGAGTTAGATTGCGTTACGCTTCACTTTACCATTTTCGAAACTGTTTTAATGTTTCATATATCGTATCTAATGTGTGATCGTTTGTTTATCTTTAAAATGTTCCACCACTCACTCCTCTTGTATAAATGCAAAAATTGAATAATATTAAATACATACGGATAAAATTTAATTTCAATTGGTATATCCTTACAAATATTATACACGTGAAAGTGAGTTTGTTTTTCTGTTGGTTTGGCTTTTACACTGGAACTAACTACTAAACCGATTGTCATAAAATTTTGCAGACTTAAAGTGAGAAACCCAGATTAAAAAACAGGATAAGTTGTATCCCGGAATAAGCCGTTTCTAAAGGACGATAAACAAGTTTCTAATTTACAACATACTTTTTATGTAAAAATTTTTATTCATATTTTACGATATTCCACTCCCAAAATGGAAAATACGTTCGTATGCCACATATGGCAGCGAAGATGTGGGCTACTATTACTTCTACAATATATCTAATTAAAATTATGTCGACTGACGCAACATTTTAGAAAAATAATGGCCTAAAGTTACATTAGTTGGCACACAGTATAGTGTCCTCTTTGTAATAAAGAATTGTTACGATTTTATTACAAAGTAACATAGTAAATTTATTTTTTTGTTTAATTAGTATTGAAACAGGTTTCTTGGTTTCAAAAAATGTTCTTTTTCACAATAGTTATATTTTCTCACCACGTGAAAGTGACGAATTCGTTTGTCTTCATTTGAATAAATAAAAATAGGCGTGTGAGACGTTCTCATAACAACTGATTCTTACACATTTGAAGTGAATACCTGAACGATTCTGACGGGCACCTGTGGTAGAGTCGAAGATAAAATTAACTATATTAACCTACTTTAATTTTACACTCATTCAAGCCACTCCGTACGCATTAGCATGCCAATGTCCGAGTACATCGTCCTATTAATTTTATATTTTCTTTTGATGTGTATATTATTTTAGAGTTTATTTTTAAATAAGTAATATCGACGATGAAGCCAAGAAGGTTCGCTATTTACCCTGCGTTAACATTCTTGGCTTCCTCATATGTCGTGATGTTTTGATACCGTGTTTGTTAAGAGATAGTTATATTTTTTATTTTCATACTTGTTACGATATTTATTTAAATTTTGTTACTCCAAAAATTGAATGCAATAATATAGTGCAAATGTTTATTGTAGGTACTGGTATATAAATTAAGCATAAAGCAAATATGTATCATACATAACTTTTGTGCGGCTATGGAATTTTTCTACTAGCCGTTGTCGCTTTCATATAACCGATCGATATACATATTTACTATTTTTATAATATTTATCTGCGGGAGCAAATCCCGCATCTTTGTGGAACAATACGTTTTTCCTGAAAAATTAAAAGATAAAATATTCTTTGATGATGGCAACGTGAATGCAAAACGTGAATTTCATGATGATCAATCGAGAACAGAAGTTGAGAAGTCCGCGCTTTTCTATCATTAGTATACTAAGCATTCTTCTTACTAGCATTTTCCCAGACTTAACCAGGGTTTGCTTTTATTCTAGCCTAGGTGCTTGATATGTAAGCATTAAGCAGGCGTTAGTTAAGTCCGAGAAAATGCTAAGTACTATTAATGACATAGTTTTGAACATACATTATACTGTATCTCCCAGTGGGCGGAGATCGCAAGTCGTCGGAGGCGGAGGAGGCGGCGGGTCGCGGCCGGTCGCGGACGTCGAGCGTATCGGACGAGGGCGGCTTCAACGAGCCCTCGCCGGAGGTGGTGGCGCGGCTCAAGCCGGCCGACTACCGCGACCCGCCGCCGCCGCTCACCAGCGACATACGGGATGCGGAGCGCGCACGATCCGACCCGGACACCCTCTCCGTACTGCAACAGGTGACTTGATTTGACACACTATAGACCTATATCAGTGGCGCACCTACAGTATGAGTTGCTCATAGCAAATTCATCCGATGAAGTCTGCTATAGCCCCTAGGCGTATTTTCCGAGGGCGAGGGGGATTTCCAAGGGGTATCTCAGAACCTGGACCCGTGGCATTTATCCAACGCTGCCACCCTGTAGGTACACCACTGCCTATGATCAACCTTTAACCTGCTAGTTAGTTACGAGATACTGATTATTTTGGCAATTTCTTTGAGAAATTAAATCACCCTAAAAAATTTTATCCCCTATTTCACTCCTTTCATCCTTCTTTCAATCATATCAAAAAGTTTGATAAAAATTGCTTATAAGAATACGTACCGTAAGTTTTACGAAGTTATGTTTGTTAAACGTGCATTTTATTTATAAATGAATTGTGCTGTGAAATTTATGAAAGGCTTATATTATACATTATACAAACAATATTTAAAAGTAATAACCTTTAATCAGTCATGAATGTATGTTTTAACACTAAACGTTATACATTATTATATTACACAAGTCTTTATCAATAATTTATTGCATTGTGCATAGTATTGATTGAAAAACAATATGTTTTTATTCAATCGTATGCGAGGGTGAACGGTTTGCTAATATAGTTATGCGGACGGGCGTACTTATTTCCCTTCAGGAAATTATATGCCAATACATATTGTTTTTACAATGACTTAATGAAAACGGCTTATGAATAATTGCATTAAATGCAGATAAATAACTGTTATATACTGTGGCTTATTATAAATCCAAACGAATATGATATTTCTATGTTTTTTTTTATATATGGTCCAAGCAAAGCTAGTTTAAAATGTCTTGTACTATATAATTGCAATTACAAAACTAAATCTTAAATCCATTATAAGAGAGACTCGCATAATGAGGCCGAAACAAATATTTGCAACCTAATATCAATATTTGTAAAGAGGTCCACTGAACACTGTAGGTACGAAGTACTGTATCCTAAATACGCTTTTATCGCCTACGGATCCGACGCGATACACACTTCTCTGAAAAGATTTTAAATATAAATCTTAAATAAATATTTACGCCTTATCGTTTCAGGACTCCGGTGTAGTGGTGAGCGAGGCGAGCCAGGGCTCCATAGAGGTGCTCGACAAGTCGACCACCAGCCAATGGAGCGTGTCGGAGGAGGGCCCGGGCGAGGCGCGCTACGAGGACAAGCAGCCCGACAGCATGACGCCCGACGAGGCCGAGATACTGCTCAGCTCCAGGTACGAAGCCATTATACGTGTGACGTACGTCTTTTAGGTCCCATCTGTCCCCACTATCATTTCTTGAATGCATACCGACAATTTTTGGTAAACTATGCATTGGTACCTTAATTTTAGGAACATACTCATACAACCCCTTCTTCCTCTTAGTGACCATTGGTAGTGTATACCAAAAGAATAATAAAATCGTGAAAAGGCTTGTACATGACTTCATTATTCTTTTAAGAAAAAATTATGCAACGTAATTATTGTAACACATATTGCAGTAGATAGAATGATCACTTGCAATAGATGCAATTTTAAATTATTTTCAAATTGTATTATGCACTATTGTATACTACTACATACATAGTATACTTGATTTTAGTATTTGTAGTTATAATGTGAAGGTTATAAGTATATACATTATAACAGTAACAACAGTCTTTGATTGTATAAATGTTCTTTTTGTCAGGAAAGGGAAAAATATTTCCGTATCGGTTAAAAGAAATCAACGAAGAAATCGAATTGAAATAAATGAATACAATTATATTTACAAGGACGAAATTAAATTCACAATTGTTGTTAAAGTTTTTTTGTTGTATAAAGCGGATCATGAATAAGAATAAAATTTGTAAAAGTATAGTTTTAGATATTTTAAATGTATGTTATATCCCTGTTTATTCTTTTTTTCGCACTTTTCTATATGATTTTATTAATTTTTGTTGCACGCTTATTCTTTGTTTTCAAACCTCTACCTACTCGTAAGTATACTTTTTCTATGCTTTTAGAATTTATAAATTTTACTTTGAGCTTGTAACTAAATGTTTGATTTTATCATTTGCATGCTGCCTGTGCGCACAACGCTTCATTCTTGACCACATTTGCAGTATTCTGGAGAAAAAACTTAGGTAAGCTTGCTTCGTTGAAATCTATTTGTATGTAATTTTCCTTTCTTCTGTAACGTAATCTTATATTATTTTGATATTTGATATATATGAACATTATTTTACACGTTACTAGTTACCCTAACACTAGTTATGCTATTGTAACTTGTGAGCATAAAAATATTTGTATAATAAAATAAGTTAACCACAAATCCCCAATACTTAAGTTTTAAATATGAATACGTACGTATGTTGATTGTACGTCTCATCAAAGCTTCAGTAAAAGCGAGTAAGAATACATAATTATAGTCGATCTAGATGTGACACCTCGTATGTGCAAACGGAAATAGATGTTAGTAACGAGTCACATCTAGATAGATATGACAGAGGCCGGTGGCTAATATAAATATGACCACAGGCAGGAAGCTCTGCTGTCGGACGAGCAGGCGCAGGAGATCGTGGCGATGCTGTCGCCGCACGCGCTGCCGCACGACAACGGCGTCTCGCTCAACGACAGCTACCAGTCCGTGCTCTCATACGAGAGGTAATTGTATTGATATAATATATTAAAATTCATAAAATGTCTTTGTTAAGTAAATAGGGTCAGTATATAGTTTTGGAGATGTTATAACAATTATATATATTGCAATAGTGAGGTTTGTGACAAGCAGTAAATACTCACCAAGTGGCTTGGTTCAAATCAATTTAGAATTATTAATTTTGACATATACCTACATCAAATCGCACCCCCGGTGCGACACTGTCACTTTTGCAAAAAATTCAAAAATGAGTTAAGTATGTAATAATTATTCTAGAGAACCCCTTTACTTGGTGCCATAAAATAAAACTTATTAAACTATTTGTTCTTGTGTTATTTTTAAATCAGTG
>DVVJ01000721.1:0-13554 GCA_018234505.1 Junonia neildi neildi | reverse complement strand
ACTGGGTCGGGTACATACCTATAGTATGGTACCTCTGATTCCACAAGACCGTATAGAAGAGCAAGTTGTTGATGGATAATCTTGGCCACTTGATTATGTCTGTGCAAGTACTCTCCTTTATCAAGACGAGAACAACCGGAAATAGTAAGTATGTCTAAGAGATTCGCCCGGAGCGTGACATCTGTATGTCCGTCGTGTCATCTCTCACAATATACTTCCGGTAATTGTTCGTCATGATAACTTCATCCATATTCGCACAGACAAAACCTTCGGTTTCCCCAAAAAGGTTGCCGAACCGTAGCCAAGATACGGACGCCATAAAGTTAACGTCGGGTCCATGAAGGGCCCGATAGAAACGTCCGTGTAACTCCTTGGTCTTCCATACCTCCTTGCGATTCTTAGTACTCAGTACTACAGGTTTGCGCCAGTTCTCTTTGCCTAAGGAGAGCGGAGTTAATTGGATTTATTGTTATGGACATTAATCTCGTAATTAGTGAACTAATGGACATAAGAACTTAAGCTTAGTTATGTAACGATTGATGATTTGATTTGTAGATGTAACGATGTGGTTAAATTTTGGACTACACTTGTGTAATACCGTACGTAGCCAGGAAATTGTCGTTAGGTAGTGAATTTACCCGGGTATTGTACGGTTGATGAGAGAGCTGGTTCCCTCCTCCCTCGAGTCCTTCCTTTACAAACTATCTTTTTCCATTATTCCTCTTTTAAATCTGGTAATACATTTAGTGATTAATAGGCTTAAACTGATCTGCTTGCTTGTTTGCCTGCTACGACCTTAAAATAATAGCTCAAAAACATTTAGGTACTAAGCTAAATGTCTTTAATTTTTTATATTGAACTTCAGACTCACATACGTCATTATTGTATGTAAATATTTACGTTACAATTAAAATGCAGTTTTACGATCCGATAAATATCCTGATCTCTGACATCTACATACTTATTTGGGCGGGGAATGATGCAATGTCGCATCATATTACGTGTGGAATGCATTCTTAATAAGCCTTTCATCTAGTACAGAAGTATCCAAACTACGGCCCGAGGACCAAATACGACCCGCCAAAATTTGTCAAAATTCTAGCTCGTGAGACACGTGAGGATTATTTTTCTAACTGTTGCTGTAATAAAGTAGAGAAAACATTGGCCTAAAAATATAGGAAGAAAAATTATTGTAGCTTATTAATTTACTGCAATGAAAAGTATGGTATTGTTTGTAGATCCAGAAAAGAGGGCCTTAAGGTTTAAGGCCCTTAAATGAATCAAATACATCTTTATTCATCTCCGACAAATCACAAACTTGATAAAGTCTGCCTGGGTAAAGACCCAAAACTAAATTCCTGAGTAACAACTGGTAAAGATCTCTCCCCTAATAGAAATGGTGGATCTGCCATTGTTTGGAGATCCCTGAAGACGATCGATGCGGCGTGTGTAGATGACACAAATTGATAGACATTATTTTGTATAGCCTTGTTTTAATTTTGCGACAGAAAATTTATACACATCTGTAACATAATTCGTCAAAATTTGTTCCGAGGATTAAGTATGAAAGCCTAACAAACAGATAGGCGGAGATAGTTAGTTTTAAATTCATAACTTTAAGGATACGTTATGCTATCATATTGGTCGTAACAAATAGTATCTATTAACTTTTATTATATTACCTACGTTGAAACTATGGAAGGGTGTAAAAACATGGGTAAAAACGACATAGTTACGTGTTATAGCGAATCCAAAGTACATGTATTGATACTTATGTTATTGTCCATTGTTTGATCCGTTCACAATTGAAGTGATTATGTTGAATAAGAATCAACTAGGTATAACCTACTGTACGAGTATAAAACAGTATTACAATTGATTTTCTTATCTCATCTACAAGTTAGGTATATTTTTAATTTTTTTATGGGATAAGGCAGCAAACGAGCTTACAGATCACCTGATGAAAAGTGAATGCTGTCGCCCATGAACAACACCAAAGGAGCTACAAAATGCATTGCCGGTCTTTTAGAGGGTATGGACGTGGAATGGATGGGGAATTATTAGGGGAGGGATGGGGAATTGGGCCTCCGGTAACCTTACTCACGCGGCGAAACACGACGCAAGCGTCATTTTTCGCCGGTTTTCTGTCACTCCGGTCGAGCCGGCCCGTTCGTGCAAATGCATGGCTCCCCTACGATGTACCTTTTAACTTATCTAATATAAACATAGTTTTGACTTTAACAATATTTACTTGTTGAAAAACCTCAACCTTGAAAAGAGTAAGAATTTGATCTTCTTTCTGTAAAATATGGTATCACGAAGTGCTTATGTCAATTAAATTCGCACAAAATCTAAATTAGTATTTACTCTATGGCTAGATTGAGGAAAATATTATCTTCGTCTCTTCAACAAATCGAACTAGCGAAGAAAGCGTCAAGCATGAGCTATCAACACAAGAATGACAGATAATAAAAGTATTTAATATATTTAGGTCACAAACGTGATCTAGATATGCTATGGCTATGACGAAGGTCCTGAATGCATTCGTTCGTTTAAATGCAACACTATGAACAACGATGCAAAATAAAGACCTATTATGTTCTAAGATAGTTCCCGCTTATGTCTTTGCGAAATGATAGGTTACAGTTTCTAGCTTTATCATCGCGATATAAACTACTACATCCTTCTTCAAATTCCAATCATACAGAATTTATAATAAAAGTTCAAAAATTTAAGCGAGAAAACCTAACAGGTACACAACGTCAAGTTATATTTAAACCACGGCAGCACGGCTATAATTAAAAAAATCATCTGCTATGAGTAATAGTTTTACTCGATAATTTAATAAACACTTTATAAATAAATGCTATCTTATCAATGCAACGTGGAATCGCTTATCAAAAGGGGCTCGACATGCATATAAATCTTTTACGAAAGCAAAGAAAATTATTTATAGGTAAATATTATTTAATCTTTAGCGGTAAATCCAATTGTACAAGTACTCACTCTTAATTTCCGCGAAGTTACAACACTTTAAGTAACAATTTTTATTCGATTAAAACAAATAAATAGTTATTGTTATAGGTAGGTTTGTTAGAAAAAAAATTAAAGTTATAAGCTATTATGAAAACAAATTATTTTTATTTTTAACCAAAAGAATAAAGAACTAAAGAAATGATCTAATGTGGGTACCGCATAAATTCCCCGCATGATTATCAAAGAATAGGGATACGTACCAAAATGTTGCAACAGTCCTAAATAAACAACACTCAACAAATAATCGTTTTTGAACCATGGAAAATACACCACATTCTAAACAAATTGCCACCCTATACGAAATTTTAGAACAATCAAAACATGCGATTTTAATTAAGTATTTAGTACCTAAGTAACTAAAAGTAGCTTTAAAAATTAAAGGAAAAACTCCTTAAAGCTTAGGCTTCCTAAGATGATATTGTCTGTCATTTGGCGTTTTTTGGAAATCGTACAGAGTTTTGAATAGCATTCTTTGACACCGATTTTCAGACGCCCATAACCTTAGGTACGTCCACAATTATCAGGGCTGCAAATCTAGAGAATGAAAGCATTAGTATTTGACGATATTTAACATGACAATGACACATCAAAACATATAGCGTCAATAAATCGTCTAATATTCAATTTACCTCCTCCAAGGTTTATTTATATTTTGTTTACATAACTTAACTCATGCAAAATACCAGTTCTTGAGGTCATTAAGTCACGTGGCCCGAGGTTATCAGGTCTATGTTACGGCCGCTAGAGCATACAGCATTAATAATAATAATTCATAGTATCCTATAAGTGGTGATTGGTCTCAATTACTCCTCGCTCCACTGCTTAACACCTGACCCGACAATGATATGCGCTTGCACATGATATGGGGTATAATGAAACATTGTTTTTAACACGAGCCTGAAACTTGGTGAAGTGATGAAGGAAAATGTAGGAGATTGTATGGTTATGCTTACAATTATACATATTGATATTATACTGAATAATTGCAGAGCCACTAAAAATTATATCGCGATCGATGAAATGTACCTCCGAGAAGTTAGCACCGCACTTTTGATTTAGAAATATTTTGACGGTTGTTCTAGGTTGTGCTAGGTTTGTTCTATATTGTTCTAAAACGGCAAATCATTGAGAATGAAACTTTCTAAGTAAATCTGAAAAAACTCTTTTTGTGAGCTGGCACCGCACTTTTGAGTTATCGCGATTTTGTCTGTTGTTCTAGATTGTGCTAGGTTTGTTCTATATTGTTCCAGAATATGAAAGCCGAAAAAAAATTATTTGTTACGAAATTTGCAAAAAATCATTTTTGAGCTGGCACCGCACTTTTGAGTTATCGCGATTTTGACTGTTGTTCTAGATTGTGCTAGGTTTGTTCTATATTGTTCCAGAATATGAAGGCCGAAAACAAATTATTTCTTACGAAAATTACAAATAATAACTTTTTATCAGGCGCCACATTTTCAAGTAATCGTAAATGTAACTTTCAATTTATAAACATTTTGACATTGTTCTAGGTGGAGGTTATCTGTAGGTAAACATGTTACTTATTACGAAATAAGTTTGTTTTAAGGATTAGATAAATAGATGACCGTATGTTATGATGGAAACTACGGAACCCTTCATTATTTGGCTTGACACGTACTTGGCCAATTATTTTCGCCATAGATTAGTTAAACAAAAAGATTTATTAAAAAAAAATACCACAGTTTGTATCTTTTCAGTCAGCTTTGTGCCAGTAAAAATACAGAATACTTCAAAAAAGTTTTTTGAAGTTTCAATTGAAATAAAACATTTTAATATCTTGCTTTTGTTATCCCTGTTTAATTATTTTTATTGAAAATGATTCATACAGTTATTTATTTTCGTATTGTTTGTTTATTATATTATCAGTCAGCTTAAATATATGCATCAGCTTTAGACCAAACACAAATAACATAATCATACAATAAAATTGTATTGGCGATAACAAATCCTAGGTATTAAAAATGTAGACAGTAGGTATTTTATTAATAAGATTGTAAATGGTCATTTAAGACATTGAATTGAACGACGCAATATCAACATTCTTTATTCGTCTAAATTCACACTTACCTTTATCTAGAGTTTAGCTTTCATAAGTTTTTAGATTCTAGATAAACCAAAAAAAAACAATACCTTACTCACATTACCTTACATTATTCTTAAAAAAAATTATCCAAATCTGTCTAGCCAATTCTGAGATATACGAGATTTTTAAATATACACAGATATGGGTAACAATATCAATCATGACGGATAGATGGGATTGTTCGTCAGCCAATCGCAGTCCACTGCTGGACATAGACCTCCCCAAGTGTGCGCTAAACATCCCGGTCCTCCGCTACCCTCATCCGGCAACCTTGCGTATGACGTCAGTCCAGCAGACTAGACGCGATCTCCAGTCCAAGATTTCTGCTCCAACAGCCATCGGTCCTGCGACAGTAGTGGCCGATTGCTGATTTTGCGACCTGTATGTCTAAATATAATATTCTCTACGAAATTTTTACCGTAGGAGAGCCATGCATTTGCACGAATGGGCCGGCTCGATCGGAGTGATACCACGGCCTCACAAAAAACCGGCGTAAAATGTCGCTTGCGTCGTGTTTCGCCGCGTGAGTGAGGGTACCGGAGGCCCAAATTCCCTACCTCTGCCCCCATACCCCCTAAAAGGCCGGCAACGCATTTTGTAGCTGCTTTGGTGTTGCAAATGTCTATGGGCGATAGCATTCACTTTCCATCAGGTGATCTGTCAGCTCGCTTGCCGCCCTATCCCATAAAAAAAAGAAATACGCTAGAGCCCACGCACCAGTGAACAAATGAGGATCTAACCATATTTACTTCGGCGCTAACAGTCGCCGCAACTTCAAAATAGCCGAGTTCACATACCTGTATGTAAGACCGGGTGACCTAGTTAGTTAGTAAGATATAAATCTGACTTGACATCTAAGACATATTTCTTTGTTGACAGGTGTTCACAACGACCTCTCCGTATTTGAATATGCGTTTTCATTGTCTACCACAGACTTGCACTATTCCAAGCAGCAGAAAGAGGCGCTACGTTAAGCCTCACTACCTGAGCCACCCCTACACTACGAGTTAACTGATGTTAGAACATGGTATAGTCCGATTCACAAAACTTGAATGACATTAAATGCGCATTACTCTGCTCAGAACAAAAAATTAGGTCTCTACCTGTCAGAGTCGAGACTACTTCGGCGGACATGCAAATTCTAATTTGACTCGTGTTTAGTCATTTCAAGTTGGTTCAATTTACCTATATATTTATTCTTCGAAGCATTTTTCCCGGACTTAGCCAGGGTCTGCTTTATTTTAGCCTAAGTTTTGACAGGTTACTGATTTTTACGCAACCCAGAGGGCAAGCATGTAACCATTTAGACTAGAATTTTGCCTATATGTAATAAAATATAACGATGTGACTATTATGAGATATAAGCCAGAAGTAGTCATAAAGATGGAACTCTGTGGGATCGATGGGCATCAATAAAGAAGATATAAGTATTATTAAAAATGCGAAGTTATTACCAATATCAGTTAACAGCTAAAATTTTATCGAAAGCCACTAATAAATTTTATCTAAATATAAAAAAAATATATATTTCTAACGTAAATGTTTTTAACATCTGTTGTAAATATATAATGTAATCTATCAGGGTGGTCTTATTTTGTGATATATTTATTGCATTTTATTGTGAAATTATTTAGACATGACCCAGTTGATAAATAGCGTCAACTCAACTCTACGAAGTGCTGTGACTTCAAATGGCGTCTAATACTTTTGAGTGTTTACGTGATTTTGCTACAAATCTATACGTTTTTGGTGGTAAGGGAAAAATTTGGGAAGAAATCTGTGTAAAGTTATGATTAATTTGCTTAGTTAAGAGAAATTATGTGGATTAGGCTTCGTATTTTCCTCTTTTATTGGAAGACCAACTTCCTCTTCCTAGCATTTACTTCCCGCAGTTAACCAGGGTCTGCTTTATTCTAGCCTAGGTTTTAACAGGTTACTGATTTTTACGCAGAGCGATTGCCGTCTGACCTCCGCAACCCAGAGGGCTAGAGTAACCATTTAGACGAGAATATTTTACCTACTATGAGTAACGATCAGGTGATTGTGATAGCAACCGGGACCGACGGCTTTACGTGCTCTCCGAGGCACGGTGGGTAGACCCACAAAGACCAGACCTAGAAACAAATGTTTGTATAAATACAAACATCCGCCCCGAGCGGGAATGGAACCCGCGACCACCGGCGTTAACAGCGCATTCAGCACCACTAGACCAGAGTGGTCGTCGTTGGAAGACCAACTGTAGAAGAATAAATCTTGCTTATACCTAATCGGGAAACGAAAGAAGCGCTCAGATTCTTACTGTTCCGTATTATAAAATGATTTATTTAAAATTATGGATATTATGAGTACTTTAATTTTGTGTCTTGTACTTGATTTTGTAAACTTCTATCTTTATGGCTTTAATCCTGACTTTGCCAGTAGTCCTTCCAACTGCATATTAAGGTTGGTTCGATGGCCGCTTATCACGATCCGTATAGGTCGTTTAAATAATAAATAAGATAGTATAGGTCATGATTCGCAGCGGCGGGTGTGTCCCAAGCCCTACCCTCAAATATTTTTAGAGGTTAGGTATATGAGAATTTTTATCTAAAATTTTGTAGATAACGTGTAAGTAATCGTTATATATCCTTGTGTCTGTCGATGAAAAACAAAATAAAGGACGGAAAAATTCAAAGAAACGTTTTGTTTACATATTGGGAGCTTAAACTATCTAATCTCTTTGTATTACCACCGACAGCTAATCGCTATTGGTTTTAACATATGAGGTGATCGTTCGTAGAAGTTTCCTTAGCGTACAGGGTGATCCGATTTAGGTATCTTGTATTAAAAATATATAAATTTAGCATTTGTAATTTAATTGCCTTTTGGATAACATAAGTATTCCTTGTTTTGCTGCAATTCGACGACCTTAATGTTTCGAATGACATCACACAAATCTTTTCCAAACAATGGTACGGTTTCTAAGAGAGCGTTTCGACCCTATCCACCCAAAGAGAATGAGAGGGCATTTCTAGGAAACCATAATATTTGTCCTCGAGGCCACTATTGTTTGTTTCCATGTTATGGCGACACGGCGCTTTGCAATCATTTTTGCGTATATTTTATAAAAAATCAACACACTTTGCACACACGCTCTTGAACTAATAAAATTGACTAAAATTTCAACGGAAATATTATTCTGTACAAATACAGCTAGAACAAACTAACCTAAAAATGTGTAAGGATATTTGTACTATATGTTTAAAGTATAGTCAATACATTTTTTTGTTAATTTTTACACAACTCCGTGAAGTTGAAACTACGTAATACAAGAATTTCTTTAAAAAACATACTTCACTGTCTATTTTACATACCGAAAAAAAGTTTGTTGTATGTTTTTTATTGGTGTGATTATCTTGTAAATTTTAAAGTCCTATTTTATTTTAATGAAGTAACACTTTTTATTTTTGTAAAATAATAATGGTAGGCTAAGATTTTTAAATCATTGACGTATATGTTCATAAAACTCATCTTTCAAATTACATAAAACCATTCTATATTTAAATTTATTTGACAGTTTGTAGTGAGACAATAAGTAAACAAATGTTAAAAACAAAACTAAGGAACTTGTTTCTCAATGACGAAAACATGACGTCATCGTGAAACAAGACCGCAGTAAACTATCTATAATATTAATATTAAAAATAAGTTGTAATGTTGATTTATTTCTAAGTTTTTGAGAATAAGAAGTTATGTTTTATTCTTTAAATTTTAATGTGAACCATTATTTTTGTATGTAAAACAAAAGAGCGCGTCTCACTGTCAAGCCTAATAGCTTAGTGAGAACCAAAAAAAAAAAATTGTAAACAATGTTGTTATTACTAAGAAATAAATTAAAAAAAAAAAAAAAAAAACTCTGCAAGAACATGGAAGATATTGTCAATTTATTTCAATCTCGAATGGACCGGTTTGATCAAACACTATCACAATCCCAGGCATCCTTGAAAAGTACATCTTCCACATCATCTGGTGAGTTGAGCACTCTTATCGCAGACTACAATGCTTTTAAAGACTTAATTTGGAAATCATTCACGATGCTCAACCAGCAGCTTCAATTACTGTCTGCAGGCTTTGACAAGCACGAAGCTCACTCACGTAGAAAAATTCTATTGTTTCACGGCTTGCCAGAACGTAAGAATGAAGAAACTGAGGGTGTTATAAAGTCAGTTATAGCAGATAAAATGCAGATGACTACTATCAATGTTAGTCATATTGATATTTGTCACCGTCTGGGAGTACAAAAAGATAAGCCTCGTCCCATACTAGTTCGCTTTACTTTGTTAAAGCATAAGAATTTAGTGTGGAATTCTAAGACAGCCCTGAAAGGAACCGGTGTAACAGTTTCGGAGTTTTTGACTAAACCCAGGCAAGAGGTGTTTACAGCTGCACGGAAGCACTTCGGCATTAAAAATTGCTGGACCGCAGATGGTAGTATATACATATCGTTGCCTGATAAATCGCGTAAGAAAATCATTACTGCCTCTGATCTACAACTTTTGGTCAACAATCATCCTATACAGAGTGCCAGTGAGACCATTCAGGATAACAGGCAGAGATCTAGGCGTGCTCAGAAAGCAACAGCATCAAAATAATTATACGTCTTGGCATCATTTTGTGTCGTAGCTGTTACGTCATTTATTCTATGTATAGACGGTAATAAGTAAACCATTCACTCATTATTCAAGTAAGTTTTCTTGCAGTAACGCCGGTATGTAACTAATTACTTTATTATTAGTAAAACTTTTCTTGTTTTGGGAATATAACACTTATTGCACATTTGCTGACATTGAATAGTGATTGATACTGACAGGTGACAGATTGCTATCACAGATGACGGTATTACGTTTTGATGTTCGTTCGGAAATAATAGACAATGTCACATCTATTTAATTATCTATTTAAGTAGATAGATATCTAAATGTCATCAAAAAAGGAAAAAATAGATAGATATAGTTAAATGTTTGTTAACATCATGGATATTATGATATTTATCCATTTTTTTTTTTGTTTATCTTTCTGATCATTTTTGCTTTTTTATTTTTTTTCTTCGTACTTTTTGTTATTGTGGTTGTAATTATTGGACTTTTTTTTTCCTGTCGGTTTACTTTTGTTTTATTCTTAGTAGTAAAATTACTGTTTTGGCTGAATAGTGTAGGAGAACAATAATTAGGATAAATAGCTTTTTTTTTTGTTTTAGATACTAATATAAACTTTATAAGAATTGTTGTATTTTATATATTTTATATCAATTTATAATATATATATTTATATGTCTACTATTGATAATCTAAATATTAATGATAGTTTTTTCTCTTGCTCTTCATCTGATCAATTTCACAGCTTTGCTAGTGAAAATGGTTCTCTAGACAGTAACGATATTTCATTGGACTGTAATTTGAGATCTATTTTTAAGGTCAGTTCACACACTTTAAACGTAGTCCATATTAATGCACAAAGTGTTCCGGCCCATTACTCAGATCTTCTTGCAACATTTAGCAATGTAGCCGTCGATGCTATCCTTATCTCCGAATCCTGGTTAAAACCCTCCCTTCCTAATTACCTCTATGATTTGCCTAATTTTACATTAATTCGGCATGACAGATTAGGTCAAACAGGCGGTGGTGTTTGCATTTATCTACGCAATAACATTACATTTCAAATTGTAGATAAATCGCCCCTGACCTCTTCTACCGAATTAACATACCTTTTCCTCGAAATATCCGCTTTCCACTCTAAGCTTCTTCTCGGTGTCCTTTACAGTCCCTCCCTTCATGTTAATTACTTTAACACTTTAGAACTAGTCCTTGAAACATTGTGTCCTTCCTACGACCATGTAATTTTAATGGGTGATTTAAATACTTGCCTGGTTAAAAATGATCACCGTGCTTCTAAGTTGCGATCACTCATCTCATCTTTTAACCTCTCTATTATGCCTCTTTCCGAAACTCACTTCAGCCCCAATTCGAGTCCTTCACTTCTTGATTTGATGTTTGTATCTAACCTTGACAATGTTTCCTTACATGGTCAACTCACTTCTCCTTTTTCGTACCATGACCTTTTGTATATGTCCTACAGATTCTCCTTTCCAAAACGTAGGCGAAGGGTGATTCTGCGGCGTAATTTTAAAAATATAAATATAGATAACTTACGAATAGATGCCTCTTCCATCGACTGGTCTGATATCTATCATGGTAGCGATGTAAATGATATGGTTTCATTCTTCAATTCTACTGTTTTGCAATTGTATGACGTACATGCTCCTTTAAGACCAGTTAGGATGAAACACTTACCTGCGCCGTGGCTGACTCCAATAATTAAAGACGCAATGAAAAAACGTGACAAAGCTAAGAAATTCTGGAAGAAGCATCCTAACGAGCAAACTTTAGCTGCCTATAAAAAGTTGCGAAATGTCTGCAATAGGATGTGTAGAGATGCAAAACGTCGTCATATTTTTTCTTCTATTAATAGTTTGTCTTCTCCACAAATGTGGAGATTTTTAAAATCGCTAGGTGTGGGGAAATCTGTTACCTCTTTCAATCATTCTTTTGATTTAAACTCTCTAAATACACACTTTGCTACTCCACCCTTGACAATTTCTAATGATAAGAAATCTACTACGTTACTTAACTTGGCGAACGCCTCCCAACCTATCTGCGATTTCTTTGACTTTGAACCGATTGCGGAGCGGGATGTTAAGAAGTGCTTAATGGAGATGACCTCCAAGGCTGTAGGTAGTGATAATATTAGCCGCGAAATGATTATTCCTATTCTTGAATTTCTACTTCCAGTCATTACCTATATTGTAAATTACTCGTTATCTTCTAAGATCTTCCCGACTTCCTGGAAACTAGCACATGTAATCCCCTTACCCAAAATATCCAATCCATCAAGTCCCTCTCAATTTCGACCTATTTCTATTTTACCGGTTCTTTCCAAAGTTTTAGAAGATACTGTTCATAAGCAGTTATCATCATATCTTTTTAGTAATAATCTTCTAAGCCCTTTTCAATCAGGTTTTCGACCTGGGCACAGTACCTCAACAGCACTACTTAAAGTCACGGAGGACATCCGTTATGCCATGGATAGAAAGCAACTTACCGTTCTCATACTTCTAGATTTTAGTAATGCTTTTAACTCTGTTGACTATGATGTTTTGCTTGCTATTCTTAGGACTCTTAACATATCTCCGCCCGTGATTACATGGTTCGATTCATATCTTCGGGACCGCCGCCAGATGATTATCTCGGAGGATATTACATCTGACTGGGCTAATTTATCTGCTGGCGTACCTCAAGGCGGCGTACTTTCTCCTCTACTTTTTTCTATTTTCATTAATGAACTTTCTAAAAATATTACTTCTCACTACCATCTCTATGCAGACGACTTGCAGCTTTATAAACACGCTACTCTTGAAAAACTCGAAAATGCTATTCAAGATATCAACAATGATCTCAGAATGATCCGTAATTGGGCTGAATCTTTTGGTCTTGTGGTAAATCCAGTAAAATCTCAGGCCATAATTATTGGTAGTAGATATTTTCATTGCAAAATAGACTACGACAAGTTACCTAAAATTATGTACGATGGAACAATACTACCTTTTACTAATACCTGTAAAAATTTGGGAATTACGATAGATTGTAACTTTTCATGGTCATCGCAAGTGAATGAAGTGAGTAAGCGCTTACATTATTCACTTCACTCCTTAAAACGCCTGCAGAATTTCCTTCCTTTACAAACCAAAAAACTCCTAGCACAATCCCTTCTTATTCCTATTCTCGACTATGCTGACATTTGCTATCTTGACGCATCTGAGGAGCTACTTAATAAATTAGATCGACTTCAAAATTTGTGCATTCGGTTTATTTACGGATTGCGCAAATTTGACCACGTATCTGAATTCCGCCGTCAACTCAAGTGGCTCCCTATTCGCCTTCGCCGGAACATGCATGTATTACTTGCACTATATAATATTGTTAACAACACCTCTCCCACGTACTTGTACGAGCGTTTCCAGTTTTGTCCTCCCAGAGATAGACCTACACGTTCCTGTGTCCACTCTAATGTTTTAAACGTACCACAGTATAACACAGTTTTTTACAAAAATTCTTTTACAATTCGTGCGGCACAACTGTGGAACTCACTCCCAAACCATATACTTAATGGTAACCCTAGCTATCCAACTTTTAAATTCAGATTGAAGCAGCACTTCCTCTCACTACCCTCTTAATGTTTATTTTATGTTTATTTATTTATATTATAATTATGCCACTCATTATGTTTATTATTTATATAAGTATATTTGTATAAGCTAGTATTATATTTGTATTAGTATTTAAAAATGTTGTGTCTTGTATTGTATTGTATTGTATTGT